>JAPEVC010000163.1:0-84157 GCA_027946555.1 Gnomoniopsis sp. IMI 355080
ACCCACCCCCCAACAGTACGAGGCGCGCTGGCGCATACCACCCCATTCGCCGATTTGTGTAATGCGAAGTTATCCCCTTCCCTCAGTCTGCTTGATGCGAGATGTCCGCCGATAACACCGGTCTGGGTGATGTGAGCGCCGCCTGGCCGCCTGGCCGGTTCCCCTTGCAAGGCGCAACCCAGCTCAGCAAAATGTGGCGAAACCATGCAGAAATTTGTCTCCTCCATCTTTCCAACGACATACCTCGCTACGTCCGGTCTGCAGCTCTTTTATGCTCAGCAATCCGAGTACGTTGTTCGCGGTGGCATGAACCATGCTGCATGTGGAGAAGGAGGAAAGGCCCGTGACGTGTGAACTTGTAATTGTACATAGCAGATGATTACCCATCCCATATGTGCGATGAAAAGCGGCGACAATCCACCGCTCGTCGTCATCACATCATTGACGCCAACCGTGGCTAGAAGGCATCTCCACAATCTTATCGCTCAGACTTCATCCGCCGTGGCTCCACGCTATATGAGCCGGTGGGAAACCAAAGTTGCTATTTGTCTCTCGGCACTGCTATTGGCCTGCGCGGCACATGCGACACCCATTGTGAGTTCCAGTGCCACCAAGAGCCGAACCTCATACTAGGCCATGGCTCACATCGAGTAGAGTCGAGATACTGCCCCGGGGACAATGGATCCTGGACCATTGAACCTTGGAGACATTCTGCAGATTGTCCTTGCTATCTTCAGTCTGCTTTTTGCCATCACAACGGCCATCTGGGGCCCCTGTTTGCACGATAGTGAAGGGAGACGTATCTTCCAAGGCGGCATGGGAGCATGCCGTTCTGCTGGGGGGTATATCATGTCTTGGACAAACTCCCTGGACACTTTACAACGTTCGAAAAGGAGACAGTCGGAGTCGGAGTCTCTATCAGCAAAGATGTCGAGATTCATCTGGTATCAACTCCCCAACGCCTTGGTCATGACTGTTCAAATGCCGAAATCCCCCTGTGGGTCTATTTCCTCAAAGAATTTCCTCATCCTCGTCGACAGAGGGTGGTGCTGCTACTATCGGGGTAGCAGAGCTCGATGTACTGTCCATTTTCACAGGGACAACCGGGTTGGCCTCGGCCATCTCGTCGTCCAACTCTTTCACATCTTCCCAATCGTCATTGCCCTCGTCCTTGTTGTCGTTCTCCAAGCCCGCAAACATATTTGTCCCCTTCTTACCAACCTTTCCAGCCGCGGCATTGATCTCGTCCCATGCCTTCTTCCGCGTCTCTACCCGAGAAGCGGAGTACTTGCTCTTCTGTACCTTAGTCGCCGTGCGGTCCACAATCGCCTCTGCCCTCTCCAGACCCCTCTCATGTCTCGCTCTTGCACGGGTGCTCATGACAGCCTTGCGGCCGCGTTTGGACTTTTTGGTGACACCTGCATTTTGGTGGAGGCCGAGTACAGCGGGTCGTTGATTGAGCGATTCTGAGGGCGGTTGGACATCCTTGAGAGACTTGTCGGTATTGATGGAGGGGGATGTTGCGCGGCGGGCTGCGCGAGAGTGGAGGGATGGGGCTAGAAGAAGTGATGGTCAGGCAGAGTTGGGAGAAAGGTTTTTCTTGGTGTTGTGGGATTATTCCTTACCTTTGGCCTTTTTGGTCGTTGGTTTTGCCATTTTTGTCTGGTTCGTGATGTGTTGAGAAGTCAAAAGTTGTTTGGAGAATCGATCTTGCGTCTTGTCTTGCGCTTATCGATAGAAATTTTGAGTGGGGCCAGGGTCCCTGTCGCGGGGATTGACATACAGGGAGGTCCCTGTCCTAACGGAACCCAAGCTTCCAAGGGTCCCACGTTTCTCAACAAGTCTGCCCAATCGTTCATAACGAACTCTTCTCAGTTTTCAGCGCCTCCTTCGTAAAAGTGAGACTGGAATATTTCTATCCAGGGCAGAGCACCAGGACAACTCCGTTCTGACACGCCAATTTCTCCGGACCTTACGTGTCCAGGGAGGTGCCTTTCCAAGCGCCAGGCTCATGATCTTCCAACAATATATACTGCCAAGAACAATTCTCTTCCCAACAGTCGATTATGTGCATCGTTTTCCCTAACTATGGATATCCCCGAGGAGGTGGGCCTGATTACGGCCAGACAAGGGGAGCTAGAGTGAATCTCATACCACTACAACGATTCGTGCATGGGTATGCTCGTACTGCAAGCAGGCCGAAGGCATTCTCTTCGAATGGAACCTTCGCAAATCAACTCCGCTTACTTTTACAAGTTAGGGGCGAGGGCGTAAGCCTTTCCTGCATATCTTCTGAATCTCGAGGGGGACCGAACTTATCCAAAATCAAGACTCCCGTTGCAGAAATAATCAGCGTGTAGGGGCCAAAGCCATTGCGCTGGTCCTGTCGACTGCGTATATAAATTGTCGACAGGTTGTTGTTTTTAGGCCCATTTTATTATGCCCAGGCCGCAAGTCTGCCATTCGTTGGCCTGCAATCGACTCAGCAGCTAACATGTACGATGTCTACCAACCACTCATTCAACACCTCCTAGATGTCATGGCAGACATACAGTCAGCGCAGCTGCTATCTGAGAACGCAAGTGAGAGAAATGAATAACAAAGCAGATAAAGGGTCAAAAACAAAGTTGTCACCCAGGCTATCCAGCCCCGTTCGTCCACAACGTCTACGGCCATCACGGTGAAGGCCCGGCGCGAATCGGTACACTACCCACGACTCCGGCGGTGAGCCTGGAGTTATTCCTTCGTCAACTACTAGAATATTGCGCTCGTTCTCTCAAACCCCAACAGCGGGTACCCTAGACTCGCCCTTCAGCTCTTAATTAACCAATCAAAGGTTCCTGGAAATATAACCAAATGACATACTTCCCAGGTGCGGAGGCGACAGTCGGGGGACCCAGGACACCAAAGACCGAGAAGACATTTACCATTGCATACTACGCAGTGCCAAGGGCTCGTAGACAATGCGCCTGCGGACAATGCATAGTATTATTTGGCGATAATCTCATGGGCGAGATACTGGCTGCGAAACGATGTGATGGGCGTGCTAATATGTAATAGAATCAGTATCGAAAAGCAGAGCCTATTGTACTCCAAGCCCTTGGTTCGTCTGGCTGTTAGATATGTATTAGAGCAATTCGCTGCAGGCATCTAGTAGATACCTACCTAGGTAGGTAGGCGATTACCTTGACCTACGTACGATATGCGACCATACGTGATGCCGCTGCTGGTAGCATGTTCACCCACCAAAGAGCATAGTTAGAATTCGGAGTGCGTGGAAAGATGTAACATCGACTTGCAGCAAGCAAAACATCGGATTGAAAGCTTTGTATGCCACGCATTTCAACTCTCTTTTGCCGAAAGGGTTCGTAACGCTGTTACGAAAACAACTTCCATCTTTGGTCCAAGAACCTGTTGCCGTATTTGTACAGGTGGGGCAGAATGGTATAAGATGGTTGGTCGAACAAAGTGCCCAGTAGGCAAGGATGCATGATGTTGGGTCAATGAAAAATGGTTTCCAGCTAGCGAGATCGTAATGCGAACTTTATGTCATGTCTACCAGCATATAAGCAGAGGTTGTGGTTTAAGGACAGTATGTGGAATTGGTTCTGAAGGCAAAGGAGGAGGGCGATTCAGCCTTGAAAGCACTGGAGTGCATGTGTTGTGCAGGTGGTAGCAAAAATAATCAAAAAAGGATGCATTTAGCTGCACAAGGTTTCGATCCTTGGACCTCCGGGTTGCTAATTTATGAGCCCGGCGCCTGTATTTGGTTAGTATTTATTGGATTTTTTTTGGTGGACGTAAAGCGAACTCACTCTTCCCCTGAGCTATGCAGCTGCTATTGCGTTGTTTCCGAATTCTTTTGTGACTCATATAGCCAGATTGCAAATTTTTTCTCGTGGGTGGATTTTGTGGATCCGAAGATCCTCACTCAGCAGCCCGACCCCGGATTGGTACAAAAGCGTGCCGCAACACGGCATAAACAGCCAATGAACAATGTGAGTTGCTATGAACAATGACTTTTGCGCATTTTGTCAAGACTGCCTTTCTCCAGTGCTAATTTGGATATAAGCTCAAATGGCTGGCCGTGTGATCTTATTGTTTATACTGTGGAAGTGCTGAGACTTTTGCAAGAGTTCCCCATTTTGCCAGGAAAAGAGACTGAGAGTCCATGTGTTTCACTTCCCGATCTTGTGGTCCAAAAGTCATCCACCTTCCACGTATTTGACTGTCTTTGCATATCAAAGAATGAGTATTGGTGGCGGTGCCTTCCTCGAGAGATAACTTCATGATACGTAGACATCCGGAGAAGCGCAGTTCAAGTCGATCCATCGCAGAGGTAGTTTCGCATACAAAGCCCAAGCAAATTATAGTAGCAGACATTAACACACAAGATGGTACTCACTCCTGCTCATGGATACGGTGGCAGAACTGTGCCCATTCAGCCGTCCTGACAGACTACGGGAAGCTACGATCAATACAGCACTCTCACAGGTAGGCACCATGGGGACTCCGAGATCTCTCAATGTTGATACACAAACTTACCGTGTCCACATTGGGCTTCATACTAACAAACGCATGCAGCAGAAACAAAATCAGCAACATTAGGTAGACTACTTCGAGTACAAAGTCTGGCATCCATGGGTCTTACGTCTGGAAGCAACGAAGCCCAAACTCAAAATGCAGGCAGCTCAAGCCTTCGCGCAAACCCGTTTCTGCTGGGACGTTCAGTTGGGCAACCTCAACAGTTTCCACGCAATTTACCTGGGGTTGTCAACCCGCAAACAACAATACAGACGGGACAGCTAGGACACCTTTATGGTCAACCACCGGGAAGATCCTCAAACCTCAGTCTCGGCTCACAAGGATCCCTTCAGCAGAGTGACGGCCGTGCAAACAACTCGGATACCGAGGTCGACAACACTGGCCCGCAAGCGGACGCTCGACCCACCGCCACTGGCCAAGCAAGCACGCTGTTCAACCGTCCTGGTGATCCACCAAATTTGGGATATCATGGACCTCCTCTTGCGCCTCCTCTTGCGCCTCCTCTTGCGCCTCCTCTTCACCATCCTGCGCCCAACTTTGGAAATGCTATACCACAGCCTCTCCCTCTGCCTCCAGAGTCCCAGCGTCAATCTCAGCCTGCATCCCCAGCTGTACCCCAGCATCAGTCTCAGTCTGGACCTCCACCCTTATTAGCACCACCTCCACTAGCTGATGCCTCATCTCCGCGACTTCAACTGGTTGTTTCAGAGCTTGGTAATTATTACCGTCTTGAAGTACCTTGGGTACAACTTCATCGCATAAGGGCCATCTTAGGATTCTCGACCGAGCACTCAGCGTATACTACTCCAGACGGAATTGTAAGGGTATTCTTCTGCTGGGGGGATTGCTGCCATCCACTGCGAAATTATGTCGGCATTTCCAGCCCGGTATTGGAGGTGGCAATCGGAGCAAAGTACGATTCCACATGCCACGGCAATCACCTCAGCTCTCTTTACTCTTTGCTCACAAGTCTGTCAGTTAATAATTTGATTAATAAACATAGTGGCTTGGGCGTCGGCAACACACTTGCGAAGACTCTGATCACACGGATACCTGATGAGCACTGCCTAGGTGAGGTCTCGAGTCTATGGTGAGAGGACTCATGGAAAGGTGACTTGAGGGCGTCGTGTAGCGTTAACTTGATTGATTGTCTTGAGGCGGAGAAGACGTCACATGTGTCCTGAACTTTATGGTATGAAGGCAATGAGTTGAAAATAGAAGCACAGCATCGCCGCATATGAGTATGTCATGCGCTACGGACCACAGGCAATACGACTTGTACTACACGGGTAGATACGTTAAAGCATCAATGGCTCCATGAGTACCTAGGTTTATTGGGTACCCAGATGAGGCAACCGTCAAGCGTATCGGAAGTCTCTCTAGTCATTTTGGGCTAGTACAGTTCTACTACCTAGGTATACGAAAGGTTATAATGTATATCGAGGGTTGCAAGACCAAAACGCCGTCTCAGATTGCGTGCCGACAGGTCCCAGATTGCGCTTACAGTAGCTCGATCTATTGTCAAGTCTGACACCAGCATCGTCAACCAATCAGAGGCTCGAGATTAATATCAAGCTCACAATATGATTACTTTTCTTGTGGGTAAAGTGCTGGGAGAAAGGGGACAGAGTTGGAATTCCTTAGGACAGGTGGATCATACAGCACACCTTGCTATTCCGTGATTCAGTAGAACACGTTCCACTCAAAGGGCGCGATGGCGAAGCATGCCGATGCATTGAGGTTTGGAATTCAAGGCATTTCAATTTAAAGATTTCCAGTCTGTTCCTTGATGTTTCATCTTCTCTGCACTACCTGTATTTAGCATATCATCGACGGAATGCTGGGAAGGGGCGGCATAAGGGCGCGGTGTACTATGTAGATGCAACATTTATTGTTAGTGTGGAGTAATCGGGACAGGTGATTTATAAGCGGACCGATTTACCTAAGCTCAGTGCGACTATAAGACGACTTCCCCGGTTCTGTCCATCATCGAGAGGAATCTGGACTGCCAACAGATGTCCACAAGAATCGGAAGCATCGCGAGCCATCTCAAAATGGCCGCTAAATCTGACATTCACCTCTGTACGTTGAGCCATATACGGAGTGTCTGCCCTGGCCGCTGAGTCGCTGACCACGCCACAGATACTGGCGCGACCCCGAACGGGATAAAGGTGTCGATCCTACTTGAGGAGCTCGGCCTGTCGTACAAGGTCAGTCCTGCTTATAAGGTCCAATCCTCGTTTGTTTTCGTCCACTAACTTGGTAGCAGACATCCAGCCTCGATCTTTCTAAGAATGAGCAGAAAGTGGGTCGACCCTGGCTGCATACACATCTGCCACCGTCTTGGTAGATAGCAAGATAATCCGTACTGACAGCCAGACAGGAGGATTGGTTCCTCGAGATCAATCCCAATGGCAGAGTAAGTCAACTCCCATGCTATGGTTTCCAATGATAAGACCATCCATAGGCACTGAACATCAACCCTAGATTCCCGCTTTGACCGATAAATTCACCGATGGCTCTACCATTCGCCTGTTCGAGAGTGGCTCCATCATGCAGTACTTGGTGGACAAGTATGACCCGGACCACAAGGTTTCGTACCCGTTCGGATCCAAGGAGTACTACGAGACAAACAATTGGGTGAGTTTCTGAAGTCGCGGTAGAATCTTGCCAGGTGTGCTAATCGGTTCAAACAGCTCCACTGGCAGATGGGAGGACGTAAGCAACATCCCCGCGCCTGTTCTCATCTTTGAGGCATTTCTAAGAGGCTTGAGGAGGCTGTGTATTTCTCGGAGTCCCTGCAGCCGCTGGATTGAATTAGGGATGTTGACAATCGCGTTTCGTAGTTGGCCCTATGCAAGGCCAGAGTAACCACTTCACTCGGTACGCGCCAGAGAAGATCCCCTACGGTATATCTCGCTACCAGAACGAGACCCGCCGTCTGTACCGTACGATGGATACAACCCTCGGGAAGAACCCGTCAGGCTTCCTGGTGGGCGATCGCGTCACCATCGCTGACATGGCATGCTGGGGGTGGGTTGCAACGGCCAGTAAGTCCCTCTCTACGATTTGCTGGTCTCTATGTATTGCGACTTTGCTGATGATTGTAATGCCTGGAACAGAGTGGTCAGGCGTGGACATTGATGAGTTTCCCAACCTCAAGAAGTGGCTGTTCAAGCTTCTGGAGCGCCCCGGATTTGAGAAGGGCCGCCACGTACCGTCAAAGCACACTGCTTTTGAGCTTGCCAAGCTGAGTGAGGAAGAAATGGATGCAAAGGCTGCGGGCCCCAGGGCTTGGGTCCAGCAGGGTATGAAGGCTGATGCGAAAAAATGAGAGCAAGCCATTTCCTATGCAGAGCAACCGAAGTATTATTTCTTGATGTGCGATTCCTCCTTGGACTCAGCTGTCAAAATTATATTTTTGCTACTTACCTTAGGTATCTAGGCGACTATCAGTTGTCTGCTGTGGTGGGTGTGCATCTAATGAGAATCATTCAAAGTGACAAGTAGCGGAATTAGTAAGCGAAGCATTACTTAGTCATCTTTGATGGCATAGAGTGCGTCTTTGCAAGCCAAGTATCACTCGGTTAGATCTAGACAGTAATCCAAAATATTTAAATTCCATTCCTGCGATGAGTTGTCAGATCTTGAGAAGGTGAGGCAAAATGCTGTCAAAAATTAAGTTCTTGTCATCTCAACAACCTTGAAGCCCATCTTTGCAATGGGAGCCTAGACTCATAATTCCTAGACCAGGGTCCATGCGCTAGAGCCAAATATAGTTAGCGCCACCAACTGGCCCACTCCTGCCAGTTCAAGTTTCGGGGTTCTGTGAATCTTCAAGCACCCTTCTTCACCCTCTCTCTTCAACTCGTCGACCAAACCACAACGCAAACATCTGCATAGGGCATTGCAGACCTGTCAAGATGTCGTGGAGAAACCAAGGAATCACTGGTTCCAACAACATCCCTCTGGGAAAGCGCAGATTCGGCGATTCTGATGCCAACGAGGAAGCAGCTCCCATCAGATCTGAGTTCAATGGCAATGGCAATGGCTATTCCGACGGGCCTGACCGTGACCTCAAGCGCGGTCGCAGCATCGAGCCTAGTAAGTTGCCTTCAGCCCTTATGTGTGCTGTCCATCCGCTTCGGAAAGCTAACCGGCACCCAGGAACAGACGCCGATGGCCCTCGCCGCCGCAAGAAGCGCAATCGATGGGGCGATGCCTCCGAGAACAAGGCTGCCGGCCTCATGGGTCTTCCCACCGCCATCGTCGCGAACATGACCAGCGAGCAGCTCGAGGCCTACACCTTGCATCTCCGCATCGAGGAGATTAGCCAGAAGTTGAAGATCGACGATGTTGTCCCCGCTGATGGCGACAGGTAAGCAGCGTCAGCCGCTTTCGTCTTTTCCTAGCCCTTGTTAACGACATGTCTTTTTCCAGATCGCCCTCTCCCGCCCCGCAGTACGACAACCACGGTCGCCGTGTCAACACTCGTGAATACCGGTACCGAAAGCGACTGGAGGATGAACGGCACAAACTGATCGAAAAGGCGATGAAGACCATCCCTAACTACCACCCACCGCAGGACTACCGACGACCCACCAAGACCCAAGAGAAGGTCTACGTGCCGGTCAATGACTACCCGGAAATTAATTTTAGTATGATTGCTAACCCTCTAACCTCTCTAACCATGCATTCCTCCCTTACAGTTTGGCGAGTACCCAGACCTCGCACACTAGCAGCACTCTGTCGCAGGCTCGTGTCACTGATCAAACCGTACTCACAATCTCTTTCTTTCCTGATAACAATACTAACACCTAGCTCTCCTCCTTTAAGTTGGCTTACTCATCGGCCCTCGTGGCAACACTCTGAAGAAGATGGAAACCGAATCAGGCGCCAAGATTGCTATTCGTGGCAAGGGCTCCGTCAAGGAGGGCAAAGGACGCTCTGATGCTGCACATGCCAGCAACCAGGAGGAGGACCTGCACTGTCTGATCATGGCCGACACCGAAGACAAAGTGAACAAGGCCAAGAAGTTGATTCACAACGTCATCGAGACTGTTAGTACCTCCTTTCCCTCACCCTTTCCATCGTATTTGCACAGATAAATTCTGATTAAAAATCACAGGCTGCTTCTATTCCCGAAGGCCAGAACGAGCTCAAGCGCAATCAGCTCCGCGAGCTTGCTGCTCTCAACGGAACTTTACGCGACGACGAGAACCAGGCATGCCAGAATTGTGGCCAGATCGGTCATCGCAAATACGACTGTCCTGAGAAGCAGAACTTCACAGCAAGCATTATTTGCCGCGTGTGTGGTAACGCAGGTCACATGGGTCGCGACTGTCCCGATAGGCAGAGAGGCCAAAGTTGGCGTAATGACGCTCCTGGCGGCCGGCCACAGGCTCGTATCGGTGGAGAAGCCGACGCTGACTATGAGGTAAGTCGCTGCCTGTCTTTGTCGCGATGTAGGAGACCCAGATCCTAACAAAATGTACAGCAATTCATGGCAGAGATTGGTGGCGGTGCTGCGCCCGCGCGTATTGAGGCCGGGCCTGGCAACTCTAACGGAGAAGCCAAGCCATGGCAACGAGGACCCACTGGAGGTGCGGCTCCTTGGCGCACGCGCAACCAAGATCGCGAGCAACATGACGGAGGCGATCGCAGTGCTGGTGGTATGGGTGGCCCTACAGGCGGACCTGCTCCTTGGGCGCGTGATCGCCGTGAGCGCAATCCTGACAACCACGGAGGTGACAGCTACTACGGTGGCCAACAGCACAACGGTAGCTACGGTGGAGCAGCTCCCCCTGGAGCGGCGCCGTGGCACCAGAGTCCTGCTGCTCCTCCCGGAGCTCAGCCTTACGGAGGCTACCCGGGCGCAGGTGGCTATCCAGGATACTCAGCGATGCCTGCTCCTCCTGGCCTTGGAGGCCCGCCCCCACCACCGCCTGCTGACAACTTGACTGCTTTGATCCAGCAGTTCAGTGGCGCGCCGCCACCACCTCCTCCCATGGATGGAGCGCCTCCACCACCTCCTGGTGATCAGCCGCCCCCACCCCCTCCTCCTGGTGCTTAGGATGCTCTGCTTTCGGTGCTGGCCTCTCGACCAACTAAGCAGAACTGACACAGATCACCTGACTACATGGACAGTTCAAGTTCACTCACCTAGGTCAAACATGCCGAATTAGTTGCGCCACCGAGAAAATGGACGTGGCGTCCGCCTTGGAGTGGCTATCTGACGAAACAGCAGGCTTACAGCGTTATGGTGCAATGGCCCATCAGGAATACTGACTGTAACTTTATTAGCTTCTACTAATCAGACAAACAATAAAAAATCTTTTTCTTCATCCTGAACAGTGATCCGTTGATTACCGCGCAGGCGTGAAAAGTGTCCGTCGAGAATGTAGAGGATCCAGGCCAGACAGGCGATGTGACAAAGCTCAGAATCGTAGCTGGAGAATAGTATGGTTTTGGTTCACATGATATTTGAACGATGCGCGGCTATATGCAGTCCTCAATGATGTCGCGGCTGTAGCGCGAATTCAAAAGGTGCGGGCTGGACCCATCTCGGGGCCGTCTCGCCTCTCAACGGCATGCGGGGCATCTGTTTTGGATAGAGCCGCCAGCCACCGTCATGACTGATGACGGGTAACACCAGCTTCCCTCAACCAACTATCAGCACTACACACCTGCAGTTTGGCAGTGAACCTATGTCTTAGTTTTTGACGGTAGGAGACTGAGCTAAGAACAGCATAGCTTCGGCTGCTCTGCTGATTGACTCTAGGTGCCTTTTGCAATCGTCTCAACCAGATAGATCCCTGCATAACATCATCGCTATCTCGGCGGGGGTAGCTTACTACTCTACCAACATCGACTCGACTGCCTTGCCTTGGCGTTGCTGATCGATGTGCTGCTGCCACTGAGCTTGGAGCATTTTCACACGGCTCCAGACCTGCTTTGGTCTTTCCTCGCCGTAGCAACGATCGAGAGCGCTACTACGACGCAAACTGCAGATCATTAGAGCTTGCTGGCGTCGCGTCTCCCCAAACGCGCCATGGCGAATCCTCTAGCTTTCCGACCTATACAGGTCACAATATGGACAAGCATCATATACCTGGCTCTCCTCATTCCTCTCATCGTTCTCAATGAGACGGTACCCAAACCTCCATCCAGCCCGGTCCCTTACGCAGGCATCAACCTCACCGAGGCATGGCTTGACCTAGCGACTCTAACACAGGGCTACCATCCGTACAACAGTCACAAAAACGATGAGGTCCGCAATTGGCTCTTGCTTCGCATTCAGCAAATTCTCGAGGAGAATGGCGTGGACTGGACCACTGAGACGTCCGCCAGCAATGAGTCGTGAGTCACCCCATGGCGATATAATGTTTGTCTGGAATGATTCTGATCAGTCCTCGCAGGTCTATTTTCCCTGCTATGGACTTGAAGACATTTGCAACAGCTCGCGAAGAAGTGTCACATGGTGTCACTGTCTTCAACGATCTCATGTCCAATGTGACGATGTCGTTCAGTGGTCAACCCGGGTCACCAGTATCTAGCGTCGCTGCCTACTTTGAGGGTACCAATGTGCTCGTATACATCCGGGGCACAGAAGACGAGGGCGGTGAATGGTGGAAGACGAAGGGCAATCGCCGCAAATTGCCCATTGGTGGTGGCGGCGTTATGGTGAACGCGCACTATGACTCGTGAGTGTTCTCCTGGGTTCGTGTGGTTCATCATATGCTAATAAGTCTACAGAGTCTCCACTGGGTTTGGAGCGACCGACGACGGTATGGGCGTCGTCACCATACTCCAATTAATCAAGTATTTCACGACCTCAGGGCACCAGCCCAAGCACGGCATTGTAGCTTTACTCAACAACGGCGAGGAGGACTTCCTTTACGGAGCTCGAGCATTTGGCAATAGTCCACTCATGCCTTTCGTCCACACTTTTCTGAATCTCGAGGGCGCCGGCGCAGGTGGTCGCGCACTCCTTTTCCGTGGCACCGATCAACAAGTTGTGAGCGCCTACAGCAAGGCTCCACGCCCATTTAGCTCTGTGATAACCGCCGACGCATTTGGTATGGGTGTGATCAAGAGTCAGACTGATTACATTGTCTTTGATGGCGTGTATGGGCAGAGAGGTCTGGACTTGGCCTTCTTCAAGCCGCGTTCGAGGTACCACACACAAGATGATGATCTCAAGCACGCCAGCCGAGCCAGTCTTTGGCACATGCTGTCAGCTTCAGTCGCGACAATGCGCGATCTCTCAAGCACAACCTTTGTCGGCGACAGAGCCGATGGTGACGCAAACAAGGCACCAAACGGCAAAGGCAGTGACGGCGTCTGGTTCGACCTTTTTGGCAGCAGCCTTGTTCTGTTTAACCTTCGGGGCATGTTTGCGTGGTCGCTTACTTTGCTCATTGCGACACCTATCATACTCACGTTGTTGACATACCTGGCCGCGAAGAAAGGCAAATACTATTTCTTCCGGAATAGAGTCAATATCTATGAACATGATGGTCCTACTTCGGGAGATTACGAGCGAGTCAAAGTTGGTGGTCTCAGGGGAATCATTCGCTTCCCATTTGCCGTGGCTGTGTCTGGCGCACTGGTCTTTGGCGGGGCTTTCTTGTTGCGGAAGGAGAATCCTTTCATTGTTCATGGCAGCAAATATACAGTGTGAGTGCGACTTATCTGGTCGTAAACGGTGATATTGCGACATTGATAATAGGCTGACATGCAGGCAGATGGGCAATGTTTGTCTCCATCGCTTACTTCTCATTCTGGTGCATCATGAGGGGGGCTGATGCCGCAAGAGCGAGTGCTCTTCACCGGGGATATGTCAACATTTGGCTGTTCACCATCGGCTGGGCGATCCTTGTGGCTGTGACCGTTTTCGAAGACCGATTCCAAATCGCCTCTGGCTACTACGTAGTCTTCCTGAACTCAGCCCTGTTCTTGACGACACTCATCTCCCTCTCGGAACAATTTGCGTTACCAGATATGATGACATGGGGCCAAGAATTCCGAGACGATCACGAAGCGTATGAGCCAGCCGATGAACATGCCATTGCTCCAAGCCCTGGAGAGTACGACGGACCAGCTTCTGATGACGACGCAGACGATGAAGGGGAGACAGAACCTGCTAATGTAAACACTCCGCTGCTTGGGAGGTCCAGTCGTGATGGAGGGGAGCGTAGGAGGACCACATTTGCGACGACGTACAGAAACTCCATCGCCGCCCTGACAGGCGCTGCGGCCAGTGCCGCGGCTTCACCATCGAAGCGGAAACACAACAAAGACACTGGTGCTTTTGGCAATGAGCAGCCTTGGTCAAGCCATCTACCGACATGGACGTGGCTCATTCAGTTCCTCATCATTGGCCCTTTCATGATCATCCTCGCAGCTCAGACCGGTTTGATGCTGACAGACGCCACGAACCAAACCGGTACCGACGGCTCAAATCCGATACTTCCATATCTGATCATCGGGCTGTTCAGTATGCTGCTCATACTACCGCTGATGCCTTTCATGCATCGAATTACGCATCATATTCCGCTGTTCCTGCTTTGCATATTCGTCGCCACCCTGGTCTACAACCTTGTCGCCTTCCCATTCTCGGCGAACGCCAAGTACAAGGCCTTCTGGCTGCAGACTGTCAACCTCGACACCGGAACTTCTGTTGTCAAACTCGGTGGTATCGAAGAGTACCTTCGTCTCATCATCGCCGAGCTACCCTCAGCAGCAGGAAAGGAAGTTGTCTGCCACGACTCGACAACTCGTCCTGGCATCACTGACTGCGCATACGACGGAACAGGCATCCCGCCAAACGTCGCCGACAATGTCATCGACGGCGTCCCGCCACTAACGGGATATTCTGACCTGGTGACCCTTAAGGTGGCCCCCGGCAAGAAGCCCGGCCGAGCTAAGCTGACGGTTGACGCCAAGAACACCAAGTCCTGTTTCCTCAAGTTCGCGCGGCCGATTAAGAAGTTCACTGTCGCGGGTGGAAACGACTGGGATGATCGTTTTGGTCGGATGCCACACTCGGGATTGGGTCATGTTTTGCTGTGGCGGCGGGAGTGGGATACGCCATGGGAGGTTGATGTGGAGTGGGAAGTTGAGGGTGCGGCGCATGACATTGGGATTGAAGACATGGCGGGCGGACAGATGGCGATATCCGAGGTGAACGAGCTAAAGGTCAGAAACGTGCAGGGTCTGGATGGCAATGTCACTTGCATCTGGAGCGATGTAAACACACCCGGCACGATTCCTGCGCTGGACGAGGCTATGCAGTATGCGCCTGCGTGGGCTGTCATTACCAAGTTTGCCGCGGGGCTGGTCGAGGGCACGAAAAGCTTCATGATCTAATTGTCATTAGGCAGCGGCGGGATGCACATTACAAGACGGACGCGGTGGATGAGGATGTCCAGATTTGGCGTGTTGTTCAGTGTATAACGATACAAGATTGACGAGGCACACGGGGCATCAAGATCGCATGGAAAGGGGGGGTTTCCTACTACTGGACGTTTGCATAAAGGGCGCTTTGGGTTCTCCCTTTTCTTCCTTCGTATACCTAATAATTCAAGTTGCACGTACCTAATGGTGGCAGTTGTATTAATTGAGATAATAGCTATGGGGACCGGCAATAGTCCAAGCAGCACTTTTCTTGATCGAAAATGACTGCCGCCTGTGGAAGTACGAGTTGCGTACGCCGCTTATGGTCTGAACTGCGTTAGGCGTAAGAATGTGCACTGCTGCACCTTTTCAAACTCAATTTGTTGTGAGTGTAGCTACGGGTCAGCCCTTACGTCTCCCTCGTGTCGGCATTGTTTGGCGCCTTTACCAAGATGATCAGCATTTGCTATTTTCGGGACACGTTGGTCTCAAAATCGGAAGAACATGGGCTGGATTCTCGTCAATGGTCTGGCAGAATTGACAAGCTGGCAAATGTCTTCGAGAGAGATGTGATAGTCAAGGTCGAAGACGACAAAGTTCGGATTGGCCGCCTATCTCGAGCCTCTTATTTCCCATGGCCCTTCTTCTTGCCCGCTGCTGGCTCTTCTACCAGTCCAGCCCGGACGAAAGCGTCCCGTGCAGCGGCATTAATGAGCGCAAACCTCCTAGGGCCAAGCTTCTGTCCACCATACCACCGCGTGACGACCACCATTGTATCCCACAGGTCCATGAGCTGCATCAGATGGAGGAGACGGCCTCCAGCAGCGGTTTCTCCATCGTCGTCACAGTCTTGGAACGATGTCCCATTAGGCCCTTGTATCCGCCAGGCGGTGATGTTGTGTGTTGCTGTCCGAACACGCTTGTCACTGGCCAGCAAATGCTGGACGTACTGAGCTGCCTGATCAGGCGAGGTGACTGCTGCAGCACGGGCGACGAAGACGGATTTGAGTTCCGTGACGGGTTCAGATAACACCCATGGAGGCTCAGGCCCGAGGTTATCTGTCCCACTGGCATGGGCTCCCGTCTGGCTCTGCCTCTCGACAACTTCGCCCTCGGGTGACGATTGCCGGTTCAGCCCAGCTTCCTCCTGAAGACGCTTCAGCTCCTCGATCGCGTCGAAAAGACACACCATACCAGGCTCGAAGATATTTCCCAAAGCATTGCGGAAGATCTCCAAGTCACGGGCACCCACGCCACGTTTTCCTCCAGAGCTGTTTGTCCCGACCACGCTCGGGGGCACAGCTGGATACTCTGGTGGAAATTGAAGGCGCAGGGATACTGTCTCTTCCGGGAGAGACAAGATGTAGATGTCCGAGTCCTCTCCGACTCTCACAAGACTGCCATCGCCGTATATGGAGTTGATGGCCTCAACCTCGTCCGCAAGCTCCTCAGACATGGTGGGAAGTCTCAATGGCGATTTGCAACGTCCGGGGCGGGTTCCGTCCAGTAGTTGGCGCGATTATCGTATCATGCCAAATGCAGATTGTGTCGATATTCGTGCCCGCCTTTGGTCACTTTGAGCTTCAGAAATAGCTTCTAGCAAAGCTTTTCGTCCTTTCATGTTGGTTCTATGGCAAGTCTGAAGACGCAACAGACGCTCGGCACGAGTACTTTGGCCTGTTCGGGGTTAGGGATTGTATCGTGGCTTAGTCATCAATGCGTTACTAGAAAGGTCAGACCTAAAGTCGCTGCATAATAAAGCACGATATATACCTGAGTAGGTAGCCATTGATTGTAAAGACAAGCAACAGGTCGCCTATGAAATATGGAATACGTATACTCCATCATTTCATCTAATACGGTCTGCCGGAACTTCGCCAAATAGAGTTGCCTTGGTTGAGGGCTCCGCATTCGTACTAAAAACTAGGTGCTGTACTTACCTAGGTACTTTGGTCTTCAGGTACGGTTCAGAGATATCACCAGAGCCGAATCTGACAAGAAATGACAGTATCTTGCGGTACTTGGCGCCTGCTCAGAAGTGGGAAAAGGTACTCAAAATTCGATGCATGTTTGGCAACAGACTGGCAAAGCTAGTACTTAAAATAAGTTACATCCAGAATCTCAGCTGGCGGTTATGTCGCAATGCAAAACAGCACAACGACAGGCGCAGCATATATACCTGCATAGTAGCTGATATACGGATAAATGCACTACTTAAGTAGGAACATACGTAGGCATCTTGTGTGTTACCACTTCAATATCTATCTGACGCTGTGATACTGTTCGGGTTTTGCCGTGTGCTGTACCGAAGATATGTACCGAGCCACAGACTTGCAATATGAACGACGCCACAGTCCTCCTAGCAGATCCAAGTCTCACCTGTGGCACCGACCTATGGCACCGCTTTTGATAAGACAACCAGCCTGGTCTAAATGGCGCTCCATTTGGAAATTCAGGGGTTTTTGTGCCGCCGGCGCTTTGAGCGCTTATCTAGAAACATGTTTGGCGGTGGAACAAGGAGTTACATCGAGTCTGGACTCGACCAGCGCCCCCAGCGGTATCTTTCTATATATGGGTCTACGTCAAATTCTTGCCAAGGACTCATAAAACCTTATATTTCTTCTCCATTCCAACCCCCTCCCACCTAAGACTAGAGGCCCCAACGAAAAGACCTTGCATTCTATGATGCCGTACTGAGGTACGTTAGCTGTTCGTTACCCTTCTATATTCGTCTTTGGTAAGGACTTTGTTAGTTGACATATCCGCGAGTATCGTCGTATGTTACATGGCCAGCTCTGCTGTAACATCATAAAAAGTATGAAGCACTTCCATACGATTACAGAGTTCTGACATCCTTCGAAGTCCGAGCAAAAAAGGTTATTTAGTCCCCAGGGCTTGGTACCTAAGCCTCTTTGAATCATGTATACCTAGGTACCTCACACCAGTGACACTAGGACTTGTCTCAATTCTCAGTCTTCCAAGCAGTACTTTAGGAGGACTTCGAAATTGACGAGCAGCTGAAATGATGACCCACAATGTCTATCCATTAATAAAAGGAAGAGAAGGAAAGGAGAGAACATATTCACCGACAACGGGATTTTCCCTGAGATAGCAACGCTCTTCAAGCCGATCTCAATTTCACGTGTGTGCACTCGAGAACTTTTGATTTTGGGACGCTCGTTCAAAAGTCACGCCACAAATATCGAATATGTAACATTGTGCTGACACACAGTTGACGAGGTCTGTATTTTTGCTGTCGCAAGACTGCTCAGGTGGCAGCCATACAGCACCAGCCCGGCAAACATCGAGCCGGACCCCAGACTTTCGAGTCAAGCAAGCACATATTGTGCGTCCACAAGACACAGTTCGTCATGACCGCCAGTGGGATCGATCGTCTTCATGACTGGAACATGATCGACAAGGATAGCTTTCATCACAGCTTGGATCTGCCAACCAGGTAATGCAGAACGATCTCAAGAAGTGAAGGTGTCAGAGACACGGAAATCAGCCTCGCATCTATCTAGGTATCGAGCCGGCAATGGCTTTCTTACAATTCTCGTTTGCCTGCATTATGCACGCACGGGATTATTGGTTACTGTTCCCTTTTCCGTTCTTGTCCGCATATTGGAGATTGAAACGTATTGTCCAGACAAGCAATTGTTTCGGGTCATGCAGAACATCTCAACCACAGATAGCAAGTTGGGACCTCGACCCAGCTGAGGCACATTTAAAGTATACCTAGGGCGTGGACTACCGCCCAGGGAAAGATGACTCGATACTATCGCCAGTGCGCGCGAGCTGATGTGACGGCGGACATTTTTCGGTTAAGCCGGATGGAGGATTTGATGTAGGCTTCAGAGCTGCCCAAGGCGCGAGTCGATAATCGTCATGAGTCGGCGCTCCCCCCTTTGCGAAAAACGGGTTACATCTGATACCGCCCCCAACAGCCATAATAATGCTCTTGGAACTTATATGTTCATCAATTGCTTGGTCATTTGAGCTCCGCACGAAATGTCACATCTCGTATCTTCTCTTTCGAAGTGAAGTCGGAATCATGACGGCCTAGGGCTCCATTGTGGGAATATCACTTCCCCTTTATCCTTTCGCTGACAAGAGAAATGTCCACCCAGCAGCCTGTGCAAGGCGGAACTCCACCTCCTCCAGGGAAGGTTCCCAACTTCGAACACCCGGAAGATGTTCTTCATACTATCAATCTTGTATCCCAAGTCCTGGCTATCGCGTTGATCACCCCGATCGTTGGACTTAGGCTTTGGACGCGGTGGCGCATCACTCCGCCGTTTCTCATTGATGACTGTACGAGCTGCACAGGACTCTTTTAATCATAGCTGAAGTAAGCACTTTGGACTGACACAAAAGCAGGGTGCTGTTTGATTGCCTATGTAATTCGCAACTGTGATGAGTCGGTGGGATGCAGGAAATGTGATATTGACTGTGCCGTACAGATCCTCAGCATTCTGTACAGTTGCACAGCGTTTGCGAGTGCGTACCTCTCCAACCAGGTCATTGTAGTGCAGGATCTGACTGACAATTCAAAGTGAACAAATTTGGCGGGGGTTATCACTCATGGGAGATTTCTGCAGGCAATTTCGAAAATTATCTCAAGGTACAAACTTTACATCCTCTGGCGTCCGAGACACATTGACAAGCGCTTTCTTACAATCAAGAATCCAGGCCCTCTATGCGGACACTCTTGTGTATGGACCGAACGCTTGGTTCGTCAAAGTGACGCTCCTCCTGGTGGTCATCCGCGTCTTCAGCATCAACCGGACTTTTGTCATTGCCGGGTATGCCTTCATCGCCGCGATGGCAGGATACTATGTTCCGGTTCTGTTCATCAAAATCAATATTTGCACGCCTATAAAAGGCTTTTGGGACTCATCGGTTCCTGGCACACACTGCTTGAACCAGAGAGCAATATTTGTGGCTGATACCGTGGTCAGCGCAGTCACAGATCTCGCTGTCCTGCTAGCACCTGTTCCGGTCATCATGGCCATCAAAATGTCCCTCACACAAAAGATTAGGGTGTACCTGCTTCTGGGCGCGGGTGGTGTGGCTACTGTGGCAAGCTTCATTAGGATGTATCTTGTCATTCAACTGCAACAATCCACCGATCAAACGGTGGATTTTGTCAGATTCAATCTACTTGGGTACCATGATCTTGCACTCCGCTCATCCCATCTTCTACGCATAAAACAACTGCTTACCTTGTACATCAGGACAGCCGAAGTCGCCATAGGCCTGGCTTGCGCCTGCATGCCAACTATCAACCAATTGTATCAAAGCCGCAACAAGTCCGACCAACGAAACAGACCCCGTTCAAGGGCTGTAAGGACTCCCAAATTCCTCAAAAGAAGCATTGACAAGCGACAGTGGTGGTCGACGGGGGCTACGTCGACACAGAACACAATTGCCACCCCGGATGCCAACTTTGGGACGACGTTACTATCGGTGCCAATACCGCTGACTTCTCCACGGAAATCAAGCACCCGCTTTGCAAGCAGGTCAATTTCGCGCGCAGACTCTGCAGCTTCCCAAGACCGCAATCTGCCCTTAAGTTTACGGAACGTGGCATCACATGGAACCGGTATGAGCTACTTATCTGGAAGTACGGAACGAGATGAGGGGCCGTCGTCTCCTGGATGGCCGTTTACTAGAGCATCAAATTCGCTGCCGGGCAGGTCTAGAACCGGTTCAAGGACACCATTGACCGAAGACTCGAGGATTTCGGCTATGGAATCAGGCAATAGGGAGGCAGTCGCAATAGCCCATGTAGAGTTGGACGACTTTCAAGCTATCCAGGGACCAAGAATATGACTATTGACCAACATCATAGGCCAGTAGTCACACGTCTTATACAAACGCGTTTGGTGATGACACGGCTTCCGTCGTGTACTAATTGTATATCGAGTCTCTAGACTTGAAAATTGCTTAATCACCTCCACCGATTTCTGGGCTCCAAACACCGCTCGAGCAAACAGCACTTTTTATAGCCAGGATCCACTCACTCGCTTTCCTCGTCCTTCCCCGCTCTAGACAGCATCTGTGCCTCCACACGTTCCTCTCTTTCGTTGAGCAGCGACCTTGCCTCCTCCCCATCGAGATCCTCATCCTCCTCGTCCTCGTCATCATCATCATCGTCGTCCCCACCTGGCACTTCACCCGGCTCTCTTCCAACGCCACTGCGAGTTGACTCCGGCTTCCGCTTCTTCTCAAAGTCCTGCTTATGCGCATCCGCAAGAATACCCCTTATCGTCTTCTTCCCGAGCGTATCGCGTCGCTGTCGCATTCTGAACGACTCCTCGCCGGGCGTCCGGCCCTCTTCCGCCGCACCAGACGCCCCAGGAGTGCTGTGCGCAGCATCGACGCCTGTCGATCGACCACTCTGTGTACGTCCCATGACAGCGCCCATCCGGCTGACCCTGACAGCCGAAGGGCTCTGCATGAGCGCATCATCTTGTCTCTCAACCTGCTTTCCGCCTTCGTTCGACTCCGAACTGTTTCTCCCGCTGGTGAGCGGATCACTCTCGACGCCCAGTTCCAGGTGGTATGGCAAGGGCACGTCGCGGGAGGCTTTGTACTGTTTGACGTTGGAGCAGTGTTCATTCTCGACTCTGAGGAGTGTCCACAAGCCTCGTCGTGTGACTTCTGAGAAGCCAATGAGAAAAGAAGCAATGGATGAATGCTGTGTGTCGTGAGTGAATATGGCGTAGAAGACCCAGTTGAAGCGGAGCATTGGGTCAACGACCATAATGAGGTAGTAAGGCCAGCGAGATTTAAGGGCAATAATGTCCCGGAGAAAGCGGTGGCTGGTGTGCGGCTGGAGAAGGGAGAAATCCATAAAAATATCCCAGAATGCTGTGTAAAAGCCGTTCACCAACGAGAATGCAACGAAGAGCCCCAGATTCTGGCGAGAATTCTCGATGCGGTAGACGCTGAGAAACACGCCTGAAAGAATGCTTGCTGTGTACTTCCCGCAGTTGACGAGATGAGGAAAGACATTCTTCGTGTCTCGATAACGTCTGATACACTGCAGGAAACGCCTACATACGAGTGTTAGTATGCCAAGGAAAAAAAACCCTTCTCGATACAGTCATCTACTCTTACCATACTGGTGGCAGGGTGGCGAAGAAGCCTAGGAGCCGCGAATGATTGGAGTTACAGTTTTGTGGATTCTCCCAGCTGTTTGCATAGAGACAGAAGAACAACTCGATGTTCTGGTCGCTGTTAGACGAAGCTGACCTCGGAGAGGGGTTGAGGTGTGATACTCACACACATCGCATACGTCAGGGAGCAATACATATCTCCCAAGAAAAAGTCACGAAACTCAACGGGGTATAAGCCTGCCCAGAAAAGACGCCACTGTGAGACAAAGATGTCAGCAAGCTTTTCGATGTAGCGAGATCGAGACTTGAAAAGACTGCGGTAGCAACAACACTTACATGAGAGTACAAGAACCACCTCCGGCTCTTATGAAATAGTATTGGAGCTGGTAAGAAGAGGATGACAAAGGTAACGCATATCAGAATCACTGGGTAATAGAGATACATGGCTGGGGAGCCATATCTCGAAAAATTCAACCACATGAACAATCCGAACAAAAACAGGAAGAAGCTGGGAAACTCGGCCAGCTGCCTCCAGTCCAACTGGCTGCGGCTGTCGAATTCGAAGACGAATGAGTAGTTGACTCTCGCCGCCGTCCATATCTTGCAGTTGAGACAGAACAGGCTGAACAAATATAGCATGAGGAAATAGCCTCCGTATATCTGCATCAGATAGATGGTCTGTGTCCTTATCTCCTCGTCGTCGATGAATAGGAGCTGTGCACCATATACAAGCCCTTGTATTGCGAAGACGGCGCCGGTGCCAATGAATAAGCCGTTTTGGAATGCACTGCCAGACTCGTCTCGCTTCTTTTTGCTGAGGCTGCGCAGCTTACCGGCTGCGACCTTGTGATTGCCACGCTCAAAGTAACGAGCGTAGAGATCTTCGATTGCCTGGAGTTGATGGTCGAGAGTGTCAGAATTCACGAACCAGCTCTTGTTGACCTTCTCGGTCATGTACCGGTATGCTGGTCGTGCCTTGACTGCTTTGTCGTACTTCTTATTCAGTTTCCGGAAGGCTGTCCGATTCAGGAGCGCATAGGACTTTAGAAGCTCCAGACCGCGATAGAACTCTTGTAGGGCCAGCTTCAGCTTCCGTTTCGCAGTGCGATATGGCACCTCATCCTCATGCGGCCGCCGAACATAGTCGCGCCTCTCGTCGTTGTCTTGGCCCCCTCGGTCTTCAAGCGTGACCATCTTTGAGAGCGCCTTGGAATTCGGACCAGGCCTGAACAGCTTCGCTCTCAAAGGGTCAAGCAGAGGGATATGCGTGGGGCCATCAGCGTTCACAGTCTCTTTCATGGAGTGTCCATTCGACTCGGCTGTTCGCTTGCGGTTCCGAGCCTCCACAATTTCAGACGTCCGCCTGTTACGCATCTCGTGCAGCTGCTCGCGGAGTACAACGAGTCGCTTCTCGGCTTGGCCTTCCTTCTGCTTATAAAAGGTCTCCACCTTATCCAGCTGGCTATCGAGAAACGCATTGAATTCGCGTTCCTTTTCTCGCACCTCATCGAGCGCTCGCATGTCGTAGTCACCCCGCGAGTTATAGCGCTCGATTGCTGAGGACCCCGTGAAGGTGAACATCCGGCGGAGGCGTGTGCGAGGCGAGTTAATGTCACTGGGAGTCAGGTTTGGGAACGGTGACCCAGACGGCGGGAGGGTCATTCGCCCCGGCTCTTGCGGATCGCTTGCTACCGATCCAATATTGGCTCCTGTCGCGGTGGCACTTCGACGCATGGCGGCTCGACCTAGTGAGGTGGCCGAGTTGGCGCGATGGGTCGATGGTCTGGCTCCGGACGCTTCAGGCGTGTTTGCATGGGAGGGCACCTTGATAGCTGGACCAGGGAGCTCGAATTGGCTGGTCTTCTGCGCCAGGGGGGACATACCGCGATCTGGAGGAGTGGGAACAATACTGCCATACTGCACATCAGAGTCCGCACCATCGGTGAGACTCTGTTGCTCCCCATGGCGGCGACTGCTGATAGGGATGGACCGAGGTGGAGACCGGCTCATGGTAGCGAACCTGGACCTGAGCTGGTCGCCATCATCAGTAGCGGGACTCTGGCCGCGTTGGGAGCCGCCAGGGTGTGGTGCTGGTGTCACAAATGGCGGCGTTGCCAGGTTCGATGTCGGCGTGTCGACCTTGCGCGAGGCCTGCGCGGGTGTACCCTGGGCACGGCTGAGGGCTTTCGTTATAGCCTTGATGTGCTTCTTGCCAGCCTTGTAATCAACATATTTGATGCGCCATTCTGTGAGGGGGGTCAGACTCATTGGTCCCACATTTCTTGCATATTGTTGTGTGAAGGCGGGATCTGTACCTGGGACCAAGTCTCTCTCCAGCTCCTTCGCGAACTTCATGATGACGTTGATGTCAGAGGCAAGGCGACAAGATGCACCCTGGCATCAGCATCTGGACGACCTGGCAACGCTCTACTGCTAGCAAGTGTCCTGCGAGCAGGCAGTACCAGGTGTTGAGCTCACTGACAAAGCCGACGCGAAGGCGAGTGCCTCGTGAGCCTCACTGTCGTTGTGATGTGGGGCCGAAATGTTTGTTTTAGTTGCACCAATCAACGCCTCTTGCTCGGCCATGCAGACCGACAGGGTCTTCGCCTCCCACCCGTCTGGGCCTGCCAACAGGGAAGCAATCAGATCTGCACTCACTGCCGATGACGTCCCATTACAGATTACATACATAGTACACATACACTCGTCAAATTCAATGCGGCTCAAAACAAGATGAGGCCCTCACACCACTACTGCCTAGTAGTATACCGCAGATGTCAACTTGTACAGTTGTCAGTACTACGGCACAGAACACAGACTGGGATAGTACAATGCGGAATACAAGCCAAGGGCCTAGAGACGGGCTACTGCGTGTAAGTCTATTGGCTGCTGCTTCCCTCACCCTCGTGCTTCTGGGTCAGCGTCATTCCCCGGGATGTGGTGGCGTTCACCCTCCTTTCGACGGTTTTGCGATCTATTCATTAGCGTGTGGGCTACGCGCCCCCGGCGCCGTCTTGGAGCATCAGCCTCAACCGGTCTGCCGGCGTTGGCACTTGGCGGGACGGCTGAAGAGTGCTACAACACGGGATACTTGCAACGTTGCTTCACAAACTCATGATAGACCCAGCACAACAATGTGTCGCTCTGATTACTGATGCGACACCCGGTCTCAGAGCAAGACATGTTCTCGGGGTGGGTCGCATACATAGTGAAAGGAGCAGGTAATTGAATGCTAGCATAAGCATACTCACTGCTGATGTATCCGCTATTATAGACCTCGGCCAGCTTGAACCCACAGACCCGACGTTGACAGGAGTGGCAGGTGTAGCACATGCTCGATGACTCGGTCAGTCGGTGAAACAGCGAAGACTGCTTGGATCCTTTCGAAGCCAAGTTCATCGCAACAAACCATGCCTTCTTCATTCCACGTGAAAGCATGACGCGAATCCGGAGCCGGCCCCCCTAGTCCCACACTTGACCGGGTCTGTCTTATGCAGCCGACCTCAGTTCTTGGATATTGAACCAAACTATGCCTCTAACTTGTTACACCACAGTTTTCTTGGTTAATTCGGCGGTGTTGCCGAACTTGCAAACATTATTTGGACTGTGCACTCGGCCCACCGGTGGACGCAAAGGAAGGCCAGAGAAGAGAGTCCCACATTTTGACAGAAGATCGAGATCTGCCTCCAAAATCGGGATTTTGACCCTTTCGATGTTACATGTCAACGACGGGACGCGACTCCTCGCCGAACAAATGAGCCCATTCTCGTTGATTCTGTGGAAATCATTTAGATCACAGTCAATTGTGCAGGAGGAAAAGCTCCGACAGTTACGGAATCCGCGCGAAGAGATAACCAAGGTCACCATAGTCACCCATGCCAAGACCTGTCCAAAATCAAGCTCGTGCCATCCGCGCCTGCAATCTTGGTGATGGCCTCATCGGCCCAGGTATTGAATGCGCGATATATATTACATTATGACTAGGTTTCGACTCGTGTGCCGAACGCTAGGACCAAGCGCTCTTGTGACACCACGCACTCGGAGCCCGCACAATGCTACCAAAAAAAAAAAAAAAGAGTGTCTTGTGCCCGAATACATGACAGTGTTCTTATCTGCTCTCTGAGACTGGGAGGTCCGTGCCGTACCTCCGACCTCCCGTGCCGTCTGCGGAGGCGTTTTACGGACTATCGCAAACGCACGCCATGACGGTTCTCACACCAGTACCACCACACGAGGTGAGGCGAGCTTCGCCTCTTAGTCACGAGAGGCGCTAACCACAAGGTGTAGCTCAAAATTCCCATACAAAATAAGATGCACAACATCTCGCTTGTCGAGTCAGTCAACTAGCGAGGTCCCTCCGTCGATCATATGGTGTTGAGGCTGAGTTTCGCTTTCTCCAGAAAAGCAGGCTGTCGGGCTGTCAATCGGTGCCAGCAACACCCAAGAAACCTCCGTGAGACTCCAAAACAATTTCAATGAGGTAGCATATCCGGATGATCAGGGGTCTCCTTTGCGTTCGTGCCCCCTCTCTTACGGTCACCAAGATAGAGCAGTAGGAACCAATGTGGGTCGCTGCGGCATACATCGAAACCTTCCAATGGAGCGTTCGTGAGGCTCGCACGTGGTGGATTGGTCGGAATAAACGCCGCCGAACGACACCTTGACCTCCAAAAGTACCGGTACTTTGAACCTTCCAAGCGAGCGAGCTAACGACTCCATCGCGCAATCTCTTGCTATCTCGGGCTAATAAAATGTAAAATGGGATTTCTTGTAACTGGCAATCTGGTGTGCGGTGCTGGGCTTGCTTGGCTAGTGCCTCGTATGGTTTAGTGTCAAGCTGCATGCGGTTCTACTGCAAGAGCAGGCATTTATACAAGCTGCCTAGGCCAGATGAGGATGCAGAAAAAGCCCTGACGGCGGCAGCATGCTGATGAAGGGAAAAGAGGGGCTTGTGGTTGATTTGGAAATACATTGCAGCAAGCCAACAAACAGGTTTGGCCAGCTGAAAACATGCTGTGCACCTAGCCAAGCACCTAGCCAGCAATGAGGCACGATGCTCTTACTGCATCTAGAAGACAGGTATTTCTCGATGGTGGCCGTTGAGATATTGGAGGAGCGACCATATTGCGTATTGTCCGGGCTTTGGAAGCTGGCTGACGAGAGCCTCATCTTCCTGCCTAGAGCCCATCGGCTGCTCGTACTCGTACTATAAACGGCCAATGTCGCCGAGCTATGGTCAGCGCCATACTGTAAGCAGCCATCTGGCGTGTTACTGCTGCTACTATAGTATTCCCACTTTTCCCTCGTGCTCGGAACCTCCCCGCGGCAGCAAGTTTCTGGAGACGAAGTGTGGGGTATAAAAAGGGCACTGGGCCGAATTCCGGCCTATATCTCCACGCCGGTATTGATGATGACAATCAGTTAGATAAAGCACCTCAATCCACAACAAATCGTGCAGCATTTTCGTGTGACATCGTTTAAGCGAACCTGTCTTCGTAGAAAGCAACATGTTTCTTCTGTAGGCGATTACTATCAAGTATTTCTAAGCTTTTTGCGACCCTGCAGTGCGGCACACATCGACGCGGGTTGCTTGGAAAACGATAGGACATGCTTTTCAATGCAGTGTAATGCAGCCGCCCAGCCTTGTGTTTTAAGACTTATTGGGAACAAAAGAAAGGGCCGTATCGCAGATCTACAGACCCGCGCATGTCCCGCAGAAGTGATCCGCGACAGGCATTGATGATGGCGTTTATAATGGAGCTTTGTGTGAGACATGCCTGGCGTACTTTACAGCCCGTCACGGCGCCAACCTCGCGACTGGCGGCCGGAGTTAGCTAGGAAATGCCTCCTTCAAGTATAGATACAGCCGTACAGGTTGGACTAGCGACTTGACAGCTGCAATGGTTGGTCCGGTGAGGGAAGTGGTTGATGAAATGGGGAGGAGAATTGGCGCTGAATAGCGATGGTACCGTGGCATCACTTGCAACGGAAGCGCTGCGTCCCCTCTACTACGGAGTAGGAGCCCCGCAATGTGGACATTCAGCATGTACAGATTACAATTTCCTCAGCGAGCGGGAGCGAGAATGCTCACTTTATTTGTGGCGAGTCGTGCATTGTTCTCGATATGCTGGTGTGTTTCAAGACGGGGCATACCAAATTGATTTTCTTCCATTCTGCGGTACCTAGATGAATCTAGAATCCCTTACTGAAACTTTGAGAAATGTGCGACTGTAATATCACGAACGGATATGGATGCTCCCGTCCCACCAGACCGCCCAGACGGCCAGAGTGCTTTCGGGAGGCCTGTAGATCATATTAGGGTATCCCTTCGTGCTATCAATGCGTCAGGATCATCGTCTCCGTGAACAAGCAGTGACCCGGCCAGTCGGTAAAATTGGACCTAGCTCCAGAATTAAGAAGAACCGCCCAAAGTTTGGTGCTTTTTCTCCCCTCGGTGTACAAGATAACGGCGACACCGGAAGCTTAAGGTTCTGTTCGGAGACGGGCGCTAACATCCGGCCAAAGCCAACGGGGTTGAACGAGCTTGTCTGATCCCGAAACCGATTGGTGTACTGTACGTATAGGAGCAAAATCTACACAACCGATGGCCCCCATGTTGGGACCTTGGGACCCAGAGACCCAAAGAGGCTTGGACAGGATCGCGCGACGCGCCTCGTCCCGTTGCGCTGGCCGGATTACCCGTGCAGAAATACCAATTAATGTTACGGTCCCTTTCGTCGGTACTTGAATTACTGCCGCAAGCCACGGGGCGCCATGATGAAGAATGATCTCAGTACCTGTTGGACTAGATGCCGGGATTGCGACTTCATCCAAGTCTTGTGAAAGAGATCTCGATGAAATTGTTGATAGTTGCCGTGTTGGGTTTGGAAGCGCCGAGCCAGGGGAAACATTAGCCAACAGGAACCAGCAGTTGGTTTGGTTCGGTTGGTGCCCTGAATAGCGACTGAGTTGGCTTGACTGATCAACAAACAGCTAGGACGGGACGGCAGGAACATCATTTTAGGCTCGCCGAGGCAGCGACGCGAGCGTGTATTACATCAAAATTCGGATGTAATCCGATGATTGGTTGGGGGGGGGGGTGCTACAGGCATTTCCTCGGTGCTTTTCTGCTGGTGCTTCGGCTTGTCGGAAGCGGAATGACTTCCAAGTTTTCTGTTCAGGCCACTAGGCCACCCGGCCACGCGCTGGAATCCTCTTTTGTTCTTCTGGCAGTGGCCTTGAGCAGTAAGGGGCGGTAGAAAAACGATAAGGAAGCTGGTCGTCTGAAACGGGCCCGACAAGAGCTAACTAATTCTAGCGCGAGGCTGAGATTTCTCTCTAGCTGGATAATTTGTAGATTGCAATCTATCTGAGTAAGACGTTTGCATCCTCTTGAATGTCACAGCTCCCACACGATCCTATGGTACCTAGGTACGGTGCATACTATTAGCAGTTGCTCGTCAACAGCAGGAAGTGCTACGGTACCATCAATCATCTCTCCATCTGCAGAACATTCGAGTCGATGAGTAAGTGAGGATCGATCTGGGTATTGAGGGAGGGAAGAGTGGGTGCAACGTAGGGCAAAAGTACCTGTACCTGGAAAGAGACAGCATCCCCAATCCATGTGCACACTACCTAGGTACGCAGTAGTACCTAGCTGGGCTGGCTTCACAACCTGGACCCTGCTCTCAAGGAAAGTGGGTGTCTTCTATCTGCGGTATACCCTGACGCTCTGCTCGACAGGGCTAATAGTTGGTGACGCTAGACCGGATCAAGCATGATACCAAGTGGAAAGCAGCATAGCGCACCGTTGCATGGTGAGGAGGACGATTGAATGAAAGTCGTGCCGTTCCCAGGTCTACGGCTCTCTCGACTCTGTTCCTGTGCTGTTACTCCCGTACTGTTACTAGAAGAAAAGCGCCAGCTCCTCGTCGCGGATAAGCAGCAGACAAGCAGGTTAGCAGGACCACAACAACCCACCACCTGCAGGTTCCGTCACCGTCACTTCAATGCTGGACTTGATGTCGATGACCTCGTTCGCCCTGGTCTGTGCTGTGCCTTGAAAAGGGCCTGGTCAGCGAACGGCAATAACAACTTCACATATTGCACCATACATCATCGGCTCGTCCAACCCCTGCGACCCTTCACCTGTCACTCTCTTCTCACTGCCCACTTTTCCTCGCCCTGTCGCCTACTTTTTCTGTCTCACGGTACATACAAAGCATCATCTACAAGTCGCCAGTGTTCCCTGATCACATCTGACTCCTGCCCAACCTTGGTGAGACCAAGATCATTTCTTCGGAAAATAAAAGGAAATCCAGGACTGGCCCTCGATTGCCAGCACTGCCAGCACTGCCAGCAGAGCCAGCAGAGTCGCACAACCAATCTCTTGACCACTTCCACAATTACTTGGATCAACTCGCCGCAACCCCTGCGCAAGTACAGCGCACCGGTAGACTGGAGAAAGAGAGTGCCTTGCCTGGCTGTTGGTGACTGACTCCTCCTTCCGTCGCCCTGCCTATTTTAAGCGCCGCACAGCACACCAACGTCAACGTCAGGCCCTTGCAACGCAAATCCTCATGCAAATCCCATATCCACCTTCATCTTCCTCTCTCTCGGCATCTTCCAAATCCGAATCCAGTCCAAATCTCACCCACCAACTTATCGTGGTTTTCACTCCTCGACACGCGACAACATTATAGCAGAGCCTCTACACGGCAGTCTCAGCCAATCGTCGCAACTATTTCTCCACGTCTCTCTCCGCCCCCCAGCTGGCTGCAGAGATCACCATTTCTTCTCGGCTGGTAGCGAGCATAGCGTGTGCATAGAGAACACCGACAGCTTAGGCGACCTCTTACACCACGCCATCTCGGCGTCACTCTCGCACAGCTCCCAGCAGACCGGAGCGGAACCCAGCATTCGCATCGCATTGCATCGTTCAGTGTAAGGTTTCGTGTGCTGTTGTAAGCCGTATGCCCAAGTGCCCACCGGTGCCGCTTTCGGTTGGCGAATTTACGACTTGAGCTGGCTCCTGCGTCCCTCCACAGCCCTCAGCCCACGTACGTCAAAGGGGACCACGACAGGGACCGCCAAAGAGGGAGTGGAAATTAGGCCAACGTCGCCAGCTTGCGTACCCTCGCTTCTTCACCTCACCCGGCCGTCACTCCCAGCACGGGTCAATCAACTCCACTTTGCCTGCTAAACGAACACCGCCCGCAACGCCCACACCACCTCGCACGGCTTGTTCGGCGCCTGCGCGCTTATCACTTCCTGCCCGAGACTGGCCGATCGACCGCCAACACTGCCGCAGTACAGCCCGTATCTCTGGGTGGCTCTCAAAAACTCCTCAGCTCCCGCATCTCCCGTGTGACCGTACTTTGGTGGACCCATCGAGAATGCTCGACGCTCAAATACCAAAACGACGGCCCCTCCCCCCCGATAGCCACGTCCAGGTCCCTTACTCACATTCTCGCACCCGCACATCCTCCTCCGGCATCTTCCCCATGCAGGTTCAACAACAACAACAGGCCATGTATCTCGGCCAACCACAGCAGTATGGTCACAATCGCCGTACCCCCTCCGTGAATACCTTCAGTTCTGTCTCAAGCGGCGGCGAACGAGGCCCACCCCCGCCAGCAGCCTACCGAAACTCACCTCCCAACGACGCCGATCTACGCCGCTCCACCTCCTCTAGGTCCAATGCCTCCATCCAGCCGCTGAGCTACGTTGCTCTACTCCGAAAACAAAAAGCCACAGTATGGTGCGACCGTGCACAACCAGAGGACCCTTACATGTTGGCGAAACAAAAACAGGCCAAGATGCGCGCTCTGCAATCTGTCGGCGCGGCCTCTGTCACAGGCTCTTCCTCAGCCGGGCGCTCGTCTACAGGGCTCTCCAGCGCTGGTGGCAAGGTTGTGGGCAAGATCCGGCATCACAGCAAGCCTACCGTTGTGGGCTATTCACCCGACAGCAACTACGTGGGTGTAGGCGGCGTGCCCCTTCGCCTTAGCGCGACGGAGGTGGAAGGCGAGGACAGTGACGACGACGACTTGGCCCGCTCGAGTCTGCACCACCGTAGGACGGGAAGCAGCGGCCGATCCAGTACTGCGGGGAGCATCGGCCAGGGACGGAGAGGGCTCAATTATCGATCCTCTAACGGCAGTGGTCTGCACATGACGGGAGGCGGCTCTCAGAACAGCAATAGGCGATGGACGGGCACTGGAAGCAATGGCGAAAACACCCCGGAGCGAAGGAGCAGTTTTGCTGGCGGGTCTTTTGACAAGCGGGCTAGCGATGCGGCAAGCGGAAGCAGCAGTGCTGGCGAGCGCGCCGACGAGGTGCCGGATATGGACTCGGCGGCCGCGAGGCTAGCGAGCAATAGCTTGAGCCACAGCTTGATGAATGCGACATTGACGCGAGAAAAGAGCGTCAAGAATCCGGACGAGCTGAGACGGAGAGGCAGTGTCGACGAGAGGACGATGACCCTTACGAGTGGTCGGCTGTTCATTGCGAACCCAGACTAAGGCAGTTCTCCAACGTTGAAGGGCGAGGAGGCTCCTACCACCGTGTTACACATCATGTCGACTCGCAGGCTGTCAGGTCGACTCTGTCAACAATACCACACCAACATCAATTGTTTTCATTTACGTCTATCGCGGTCGTTTCACGCTGGGCTTGCGTGAGGAGGAAATACCACCAATACCAAATCGTTATTGATTTCATACTTTGCGTTGAACGTGGACAGGGACTAGCTGCACATACGCACGACACACACACGGCCGTCTTTGCTTTTGAGATTTTTCTTATACCGTCATGTCTGCTTTTTCATGGTTTCATTGTCATTATCCAAGAACACTGCATTGCTGGGCGTTACAGGAGAATGTGGAAGGGGAAGCGAGGGGCGAGGAATGCTTTGATCAAACTACACGAATCATCGAGCTTTGGAGATAACTGGTCCTGTCCGCCTGATCTGGATGATCTATCGTTTTCATATATGGTATCTGCTACCTGGCCAGATACTTGCAGTGGTCTTCCTGACCACGATAATACGACGGTTGTCCCACGGTGGCTACTTGAAAATTCTTGTCCCCCTTCATCATTTGTGAATGTTCTCAATAAATGCTCTAGCTGTGAATCAAAACGTGAGGAGCGGTGTCTATATTATAGATGCTTCACAACCAAGTAATTTAAATCTCCTCAACCGGGACTGTATCTACCCGAGACACAGCATGTGCTTGTTCCTGTGTTCCTTAGGGGCAGAGTACAGTACACAAACCTACCTGGGTAAATGATATCATTTCTTCGCTCTGTAGTCAACGGCAGATACTCTTCATAATTGATTAGAAACCAAATTGGTAAGAAGTAGAAAGAGAGTTTGATTATCTAATTGTGGTAATTAAAAGACCTTTTTTCATGAATGATCATATCTGTCGTCAAGAATATACATCACCGCCATTTCCACCTGATCTTTCTCAAACATATGTGCACGACACGGTTGTACCGCTGACCGCACAATTCGTCAAAACCTGGGAATTCTGGTATAAGTCAAGAACCTCCAGCCCCGACCCAGTCGCGGGAGTGACCACCGTCCCAGCTTGAATAGCCAAACTCTGCGTAAACGTAACAGCGCCAAAGTTCGCGAATGGCACTTGCGGACAATTACCGCTAGAGTCGCAGCTCAAAAAGTCCTCGATGATCCACTCGGCATTGGTCTCGCACAGCGCTGCGCTCGATCCGACGGTCATCGCCTGCGATACAGACTGGCCAGTCGTGAGATTCTCAATGTGCGCCGCGCCATTGGTCGTCGAACTCACGAGGACGGTCATGCGGATGGAGTCGCCGGCTCTGATGGCAATATTGCTGAAGTCGTACGAATAATCCGGGTACCACTCGTACCAGGCGTCGTAGCTGACTTGGCCGTTCGTGACATACCAATCGATGCCCGTTTGGAGGATCGCTTGGCTGCAGGTGCCGCCGTCGATGCCGACCCACTGTTGAGGCGTGATTAGACGCTGGGTCTCACATACATGTCCAACCGTTTCGTAGGGGAAGGTGCGAGAGTGGACTTACAGCAGCTCCCGCGGACTGCGTCGCAGGGTTTGCGCCAGTGGGCGTGGGCACTGTGATGATACCGGTAACAGCAGTATACCCGGATCCTACAAGCAGCGCACCAGCCCAGTTCTGGCTGTAAGTGGAATGTGATTCGTTGCTGCGGGACTCTATGTTGGGTCCGTCGACGACGTGGAGGGGCCGTGACGAGGACTTGCGGACACCGCCTTGGTCATCGGACCGTGCCTCGTGCTCTGGCGCAACCCCCTCAGGAGGCAACCTCAAGGCGTTGGCTGCCCGAGTTTCGCGACGTTTCTGGGACCATCGTGCCCCAAAGACGGAGTTGACGGTCAGCAGGGTGGTGAGGAGGGAGGTGGGCTTCATGGTGAAAGCTGAAAAAAAACAAAGTATTTATATTATATATGTAGTTGACTTGATGAATTCGAGTAGAGAAGAGGAGGAAGGACCATAAATAGAATCCCTTCGTGTGTACTGCTCAAGCCCCATCTTGGGACAGCGTGATAGGGACTCCTTTGCCGGTTTTATATTGTTGTCGCGGAGGCGAAAGTTGTCACATCTTGGCTATGTTTCCCTCTCTGCCCAAGATGACTTAAATGAAGTCATCCAGGACCAGCAGCATAAACCATGTTCGGACACACTTGCCCAGCGTGGACTAATGAGGCTTTCCGAAGACAATGGACAGTGTATATCTTCTCGGATCAGGGAAGGCCCGTGAAGTGGAGGCTATCACGGATCACGATCGCGCTGTCTGAGGGCCATGACGTGCGATGGTGGTCGCGTGGGAGAAAAGGTCCGCGATGGGAGAAAAGATTGCAGTGTGGAGGACTTGCCACGCGCGGAAATCTTTTCCACAAGATCAGCGATGCCAGCCTTACCCGCTCAAAACGGACCCTTTGCTTAGGCAGGTTGGTAGCGCACAAAGAGGCGCGACGACTTCACGCGACACCGCGTGAAACGCCTCGAAGAGCCGAAGAAGTCTTTTCAAAGCCTTCCCAAAGCAATCTAAATTTCCTCGGGTTTGCAGATCCTCCGTCGCCGATACGTCACGAAGGGAATGAGACATCGTCAGACACGTCAGCCGGGGAGGCGACCAACGGCTGCAAAGTTTCCGCTTTCGTCTAACAATTGTCATGAGGTTTCCGTTTGCAGCAGCGCTTGGAGATTACTTATACATATTCATAGGACTAACAGACCCGTGCACTTACCTGCTCACGAACAAAACCTGATTGATGAAATGAATGATTATCCGTCCGTTGGTCCCCGATGGCAAACAACCCGATTGGTCCCAAGGAGATTTCCGTGTGGGAAGCCATCTGAGACGGCCAAAGTCTAGAAAAGTCTAGAATCCAGACAATACAGACAGCTCAGGCTGAAGCGAGGCGAGAGCGTCCATCCCATCGTGATGTTGTCGATTACTTCCTGAACCAGATAATTGACCCGGGCAGTCGGGCTGGCGGAATGGCTCCGTGTTGAAAGAAGGGGGAGCTGACCAGTTCGAGAACTCCACGGCAGCGGTCCAGCGGAATCCAATGCATATCTTGGCTTCCTCAAGCTAGAAGAGTCAAATCGCCATCCTCTAGACAAGCTCTTCAGGCTTAGTATGAAGACCACGCATCGTCGCCACGCGCAAATGTTTGCGCTTCTAAAAGAGGCGGTCCCGATGGCTGGGTAGTTGGATAAGTGAGACAACAGAGGCTGCAAGGTTATCGAAAGGTGCTAAGTACCCGACAAACCAATCGAGCGATAGACAATGGGCATTGAAGTGGAGGGTGTATTACATAAAGGGGTATTACATAAAGGGGTATTACATAAAGTGTAGCCAGGGAAAGATCATAGCAGGTACTAAAGTAGTTGCGCAGATGTACATAGTATTCCGTATCTAGATAGCCTTAGAAAGTTTAAAGCCAAAAGTGGCCCGTGCCCCCACGCGCTTTCCCATCAACGCGACCCAAACGCGTCAGGGTCCACTTCCTCCGTCGCTCTTCCCTGGAATTGGCTGTCAACCTGGAGTCGAACGTTGCTCCCACTCCACGAATCCTTCAACAAATCGACCTTGACTTTGATTTCTGCCTGCTTGTTAGTTATTGTCGTTGTTCAATTTACGACTCAAATCCGTCATTTGGGTGTTTCCCGCCACTAGACCGACTTCTGCTCCCCATAAACGAAAACGCACAGCAGCAGACAAGCTCGGAACACGCACTCCACGAAACTACATACAGCCTCTTAATACCGACATTCGTTTTCGTACATGGGCGTCCAGCCCACTCTCATATAAATGCCGCTCATGATAATGTCACCCAACATCACGGAGAGGGATTCTCCTAGCAGCAGGAAGAGGAGCCACGAGGAGTTCACGGAGAAGTACGATTCCGATGCTGCTGTCAAGACAAAACACCAGCCCACTGTTGCCATGGTCTCAGCAGACAAAGGTAGGCCCGGACTCAACCACTCCAGGTACCGTCAGCTAATTTCTGCGCTAGGCACCGCGCTCCCACCTCATGTGGCCAACGCTGTAGCCCACTCTCCCCCCACCCAAAGCAGCCCATCAGCTCTCACCGATGCAGGTTCCAGTACCCCTGCCGATGGCCCTGCTTCTCCAAGCACACCAAGCAGACAGCCACTTCTGCCAATTGTCCCGGCCAACAACTCCTCAGCATCATCCCAGCCTCCAACAATGCCCCCAGCCGGAACAGCCCTGCCCACGGGCCAAGGTCCTCCGAAGAAGAGGAAAAAGCTGACCCCTGCCGAAAGAAAAGCGAAAGAGGAGGAAGACGCCGCTCGAAAGGCCGAGAGGGAGAAGAAGATTCTGGAGCGGGAGGCCCAGAAAAAGCTCGATGAGGAAAAGAGGCAACAGCGGCTTGCTGAAAAGCAGGCTGCACAGGCCGAGAAGGTGGCGGAAATCGAGGCCAAGAAGAAAGCCAAGGAAGAGAGGCGATTCGAGCAAGAAAAGAGGGAACGCGAGAAGAAGGAAGAGGCCGAGAGAAAAGCGCGTGCTCAAACAAAAATCGCCTCCTTCTTCGTGAAGAAGGACCCAGTTATGCCTAAGAGACTGGCTGTCGTCGACAACGCGGTGAAAGCTAGGAGCCCGTCACCTGCTGCTGTCCAGACGGAATATGCCAAACTCGCGCTTCCGTTCTTTGTTCACACCACCGTCACCATGGCTAAGACCCCTTTCGCCGTTGACGAAGAGACGAGAGAGGCGAAGACTCAAATCCTGACCGACCACTTGGAGGGGAGACGGCCACCTGTGGCAACAAAGCCCTTTGATCCTCTCACCAGACTTCAACTTACCTACAAGCCTTCACCTCGTGGGAAATCCTTCCCTTGCGTCAAAGACATGTTGACGGATCAAGACGGGGGGTCGAGTAGTTTGATCGACCCGGTTACAGAGTCTCTCAACCTCCCAACAAGACAGTCACTCAAGTCCGTGCCGATGAAGCAGTTGTCATTTCACGAGGATGTGCGGCCTGCCTACTACGGGACAGTAACAAGTGTGCAGTCCGTCGCGAAGCTGAGAAAGATGGCGCGAAATCCCATCGCCAAGGATCTCCCGCTCAACTACGATTACGACTCGGAGGCAGAGTGGGTTCAGGGCGAAGAGGAGGAGGAGGAGGCTATCGATGAAATGACAGACGATGAGGATGAGGAGGATGATTCAAGATCCCTCAATGAGTTTTTGGACGACGAGGACGATGTGGGCCGGCCTACCGGGCGGCTGATAATGGGCAACTTGGAGCCTGAGACCACCGGCATCTGTTTCGAGGATCGCAAGCGGGCGAATCCAAATCCCCAGATGTACAAGTTCAGGATGGAGTTTCTCATCCGTGAGTATCTTCCAAGCGTTTCGTTCTTATGGAATCACAGCTAACTCAGGCGTAGCTGATCTCGAGCACCACCACTCTATCGATCCCTTCTGCACAACATATTGGCCATCTACTGGGAAGACGGCTTCGTCTACAAGCCCGGGACAGGCCAAGACTAAGGCTGGTGAAAAGGCCGCAAAGCCAAATGCGAGTGACAAGGTTACGAAGGCTGCTATGCCTCCACCACCCGCCCCGGCGACCAACCAAGATGCCGGAGCCGGTACATCGAAAGTCCCTGACCCTGTGTTGGATATGGTCCCCGCTCACCAAATGGAAGACTTCAAGGCTGCTGTAATGCAGTTCAAGTTCTTAGCCAAGAGCGCGTTGCTACCAACATTAAAAAAGCAGTTCGACAGATGCAGCAAAGACCAGATCAAGACCACGTTGGAGCATGTAGCAGAGAAACACGGAAGGAAGGATTGGGAGCTCAAGCAGTCTACCTGAGCCCAGGACTCGCTCGATACGTGATTCGCATCTCTAGCAGAGACATTATCCACGGACTGTGCAACGCTGCTAAGCAGAAAGCGCAGTTTCTGCCGATATCATGGCAGGACGATTATAGGTTCACGAACGAAAGAAGGTCAAGACAGGATTTTGATCTCGTGGTCCAGTATTATTCAGCCGCGGTTTGGTACGCTGTTGAGAGGTGAAGCTTAGAGAGCTGCAACATTCTGCTCATGGCTAATTACTTTACGCCGGCCGTCGGGTTTAGGTGGTCTACAAAAGATGCGAAAAAAGAAACATCTGGGATGAGTCGGTCTTGCTAGAAGTTGACAGGCGTTATTGACTGACTGCGATGGGACGGAAGCACAGGTTCTTTGGCCACATATATCATTGCTCGGGCGTTAGAAGACACGGAGTCGGACGGTTTACGTGATGAATATCAAACCGTTGATGGGCCATAGGTTTATGCCCAAATTTACATGAATGATCGGAAAGTGGAAGCGATCCGACGCGCCTTTCTTCCCAAAGTCTCGATTCGATATTCTCTAAGCTATGCGATGCCCTGTCAGATTGGCCCCCGAGAATGACTATAGACTAAACGGTCACTCTCAGTAGGGCGATTTACAGTCGAAGCTCTGTCACAGCTCAGAAGTCGAGGAATTACGCCCTTGTAGATAGATGCCATTAGAAGAAAAAGTGAAGTCTCTGCCTCGGAACAATGCCCTGCTCTTGCCTCAATTCCCGATCTTCCCCATATCTGTTCTTCGACCTTGGCGTCTCCGCTCAAAGTCAAGGCAGCTAACTCATCGTGTTTATCTTTGGGTCGTGATCGCGTTCCCTCGGTGTACATACATACATAGATACATATTTGTCTTTTTTTTTCCACAACCAGTCCAGTGTATTACATGCTCCTTGCCTACCTTCCCAAGATCCACCCCTCCCTTTGCCCCTGGTCACTGGTCCAGGTTCATGTTGATGATGTCTCTCACAAATATTGATGGTCTCAACCTCCGAATCGCTTATGCCGCGAGTGAATCAAGTCTATGAATCGAGAGAAGTGACTTTAAAATTCCGGACAATCAGGCCTCGGGAGAAAAGCCCTAATCATCCATAGGCTTGTCCTCCAGCGTCACGCCGCGATGCTCATCTGTGGCAACTGGCTCCGTCACCGGGGTCGGGTTCACTGGAATTCGGCGCCCCAGCCCCATGCTTTGGCGGTTGGCCCTGCCAAGTGAGTTGCGCTTCTCAACGAGTGAGTCGGTGCTCTTGACCGTCTCGGAGCGACTGCGCGTTGAGGTGGGCGAGTCGGTCGCAGTGCTGTCGCTCCCGCCATTGGTGGTGACGGAATCGGTCGGCGTCGATACCGCGGGCTCGCCGGGCACCTCTAGCGAGGAGCGCTTGATGCCTAGGACGGGGCCCATACTCATGCGGCCGCGCTCTTTGTTTTCTGTCGGGCTGGTGACGGTGCCATGTGCCGCTACGGGGAAGCGGCCCACGCTCCGGTCCCTACGGTGCGAGCTTCCGGGTGGCCCGCGGGGGCTGGGGGCTGGGGACGTGGCCCTGCTGCGGCCGCCGCCTGCCTTCTCCAGGAGGAGGCGCTGGCGTTCCTCCTGGAATTGCCGGCGGTTGCTCTCGTTGGTACTGATGGCGCGCGGCCGGGGAGTTTCTTTGGAGGCGGCTGTTGGATTGGAGAGGCTCTGCGTCGACATGCGCTTGAGCTCGCTGAATATGGCGGTCTTGTGGGTGAATAAGTCGCGAAGAAGGCGGAAAGCGTGGCGCTCTTCTAGAGTCAAGGAGGTTTCCACGCGGGGCCGGATGATGCAGGGCGCCAATGTGGTCGCGAGAGAGTTGACGTACTCCTCGTCGGCGCTAGTCAATTCGATGAGGCGGGTAAGATGGTTCATGCATGCGTCAAGAGTAGCTATATTGGTGAGTCTTAACTGAGACAGTGTCTGCTGTAGTACACTGACACGCTGCGCATCGTCTGAGGTCTCTGGTCCGGGATTGCTGTAAATGGTTCTTACAATCTCATACACATGAGAAGACACCAGGGAATCTACGTGTTATGGTTAGTGATGACACACCAAATAAAAGCCTGTAAGTAGCGCCTGACTTACCAGGAAGTTCAAGAAGATAAAGCTTAAGCAGGCTAGCAACAGTGGGTATATCGAATTCGGAAAAGATCTCAGGAGGAAATGGTTTGCCGTCGTTGACCTTGGCGCGAAGAGCATGTGTCTGGGAGAGTGGGACATCCACCAGCCAGACACCTCTCCGGGCGTCGTCGCCCTCAAGGTCAGGGTAATGATTATCGAGATAAGTAAGGATGGCGGTAATGATTATGGGGACTCGTTTCTTGTCCGCCCTCGCGCGAGCCTCTAGATCCACACCAAAGGTCTGTTCGTCAACCTTGTTGTAGTAATTCTCGTAAATCACCACCTTCGGTGCGAAGCGACCAGTGCGGTAGTTCTCCAAAAGATAACGCAGGTCACCTTGTGGTTGAATCGTCTCCTGGAAAAGCATCATCTTATCGACGGCAGACTGAATGATGGGCAGAACGTTGCCAATGGCGCCCGAAAAGTCCAAAATGACGGTCTTGACTGCCTTCAGTCTGTCGAGTTCGCAACGCTCCAGGAATTTGAGGTGCATGGTAATAGCTTCCTCCAGCTCGCATCGTGTCTCATCCAGCTTCTTGACACCAGCCTTGTACTTCTCGTCCGCCTCTCCCTGCTCTCTTCGCAAACGTTGTGCTGGTGTCTCGTTGGGATAAGGGTTGTTGAGAGGATTCCAGCCAGCCAGGTACTCGTTGATGTTGCCGACAATAGGAGAGTCGGCCGGTTCCGAACCGTTGGACGCCAGTGAGAATGTCCTTCCTACCGTTGGCTTTTTCTCTGGCACGCCGGACAGTTGGAAAGCCTTCGGCCGCCATTGGTAAAATAGCTTGGAGCTATTAGCAAAGGTGTTGCCAACGTTGCCAACGAGCCTCAAGAAGCCGCTGGAGACCAAATCCTGTCCAATCCTCTCAGCGTAGCTGACGCTGGTAGTGTCCATGAATTTCTGCAAATATTCGACAATGTCCGCGCCTGAGGATGTGTTCATGTAGGTTCCGAGAATGGGCACCTTGGTATCTTGAAGTTTGATGTTGTTCAACATGTGTTCCAACCTCTTCTTCATCTCCGCCGTGTCAAATTGCTCGTCACCAATTTCGAAAATTTCGTCCTCGTCGCTCACGTCGTTTTCCTTGTTCGTAGACACCTTGATCTCGGGTATGCCGGGCTTGGGGCTGTCCTGTGGGTCCTGGAAGGCAAACTTGTTCTCCTCCTCGAGATCCTCTACCAGACGGCATTTGTTGAAGTAGTTGCTCCTTAGCTTCTTGACCACCTCGGCTTGCCTGTCATGGGCTTTGATGCGGGTCTGTAGTTCGTCCTGGGAATCTTGTATGCGCGTCTCGTGGGCATCACACCATCTAGAAAAGGGATTCACGACAAGGTCTCGGATATTCTGGGCGATCTTCTTGTGATTTTTTGCGCCTTCCGACATCTCACTTTGAACACCTTCGAATGCCTGTAAAAGAAGAAATAGGCGGTCAGCTGCGTCCCTCGAGGATGAGAGCAAGTCGGAGAAGGTGCTTACTTTGCGAACACTGGCGCCGTCATCTTTGGAGAAGCCACCCTGAATCTTGTCGACTGCTGGACCAATCTCTGCGAGCTTAGAGCCATAGATTTCCTCGGCTTCGGCGCGCATGCGGGCGACCGTCAGGATCTGTCGGTTCTCGATACTGCCCTGCTGCAGCTTGCTGAACAGGACACCGAGGCCTGCGAGTTGTCAGTGATGTCAAAGCTCAGGCGCATTCCGGATGGCACGTCCTACCTGCGGCATAGTCGCCGGTCCAGAAGCTGTCCTGGAAGCTCGGCATGGCGTGTTCTGACAACAAATGAAAACTGCGTCAGTCTTGTTTTTGGTAGAAAGTAGTGACTGGTCGTGGCTATGAACAGCGTGGAGACATTTATGTCCTCGTCTCGTGATTTTGGCGGGGAGCGAATGCTGGCGCTGGCGTTACCGCTCAAGCGGAGCAGGGGAAGGAAATCCCGTTGAGGCTGAGCAAGTCCCTGAACCTAGTCAAGTTGTTGTTGGCGGATAACGGCCTAGTTCTGGGCCTTTGCGTGGGACCAGTTGGATGAGGATCGTGGGTCTCTGCGAGGGTCTGGAGCCGTTTCCGGGCAAGACGCCTAGGCCTCGGTCTAGGGGAGCCAGCAGACAGGCAGGAAGCTGGTGATGTTGGCGGTGAATCGACAGTGACCGGAGTGAGGCAGAGAGGGTCAAAGACAAAATCTGGGAGTCACAAGAGAGAAGTCGAGTGCCGAGGACAGTGACACCGTCGTGCAATCGTGTGTGAGGTGGGTAGGTCGGTAGCAGATGAGGAGGAGGAGGGATTCAGCTTTGTGCATGAATCGGAAAAGGGGGGGTTTGACAGCTATTGTTCCTGCAAGCTGGAATTGTTTTCGCTGCCAGGCCGGTGAAAGAGGACCAAAGGAATCTTGCAGTCTGGTTTCGCGATTGATTGTCCTTGCGAACCTAGAAATCTTCCCAGTGGAGAAACAAGCGAGAACCGCCCGTCTGAACTTGGCCTTCAAGGGGCCCCCGTTGACGGCCCCTTCGTTGGCGCGTTCCGGGGCAAGGTGGCAGGGTGGGTAGGCTTGCAGCATGGTGAGAGCTGGGAAGGCGCCAGGCCAGTCCAGTGGGCAGCAGGCCACAGCAAGGTGCAGCTGGAGGCCCAATCTCGAACCCCTGAATCAATCTTAGCGTGCACAGGTGGTGTCCCCCGCCGTCCCGTCCTTCGAAGATGCATAAGAAATGAAACAAAAAAACGCCCAGCCATGCGCCCTCCCCATTCGACAGACACGGCACACAGCATGACGTCGTCGTCTTGACTTGCTTTGCCGTACCTCGTGTACTAATTATACAGCAGTCATCTCAGCTGGGGAAATCACATCTCTATGGGAGCTACTGTATGAACCTCTTTCAGGGGTACACCACGTCCTAGTCGGCTTCGTCTCCAGATCTGCTCTTTCAGCCTTGCCTCGAATATTCGCGAAGAATAAAAATAGTGGAGAAGTCAGGGAAGCGTTGGCAGCATGTCGCGATCGTAGGCGAAGCACATCATAGCTGGCCGCCGTTCTTTCTTTGCCGCGGAGGAAATAAGAGGATCAAATGGGACGGAGGGTTGTAGTAGATCAGACGGACAGGGGTCCTGCCGGATACACCCAGCATCGCTTATCAATCTTCACGACATACCATACATAGCACAATCATGAAGACGGCGTGCAACATACCTTGTACTCTCCGGGGCATTTTGATTTGCTTTCGTATCTTGTCTTTTTGATTCAATCTCTTGCTGAAGTTACTTCCGATTAATTTCAATTTCCATCGCATTATTCGTGTCCATCTCAGGACTCCCTGCTAGTGCAATGTATCCCCACGAGAAGAGTCAGCCCTACGAGGAACCCTACGAGGAACTGACCGACACGCGAGATGAGCCCCATCCACGTCCAAGCACTCGCTCACCAAAAGCATACTTGTTACTCGTATCCGTCCTTGTAGCAGGCTTCTTTTTGCGTGTGCCCCATCACTGCCATCATGCCCTCTCAACCCACTTCGCCCCTAAGCCTGTCACCGTTGAGCAGCGGGTCAAGAGCATCCTCTCCCATACCCCACTGATAGGCGAGTTTGTTCCCCGGGCTTCCTTCCGTTCTACCAGCAACACATCTCTGACCTTGATGTAGATGGCCACAATGACATGCCCATTCTGATTCGGGGGGTCTATAACAACCACATCAACAATGAGACCTTTCAAGTCCCCTTCGAGACTGGCGGTCTGCCGGGCCACGTCGATCTGCCCCGGCTGAGGGACGGTATGAATGGCGGCGCCTTCTGGTCTGTCTATTGGATGTGTCCCAATAACATGACAGATTTCAGCGATGAGATCTACGCCCCAAGTGAGTTCTCATGTCCTCTTGCCTGTCTTTCGAGATAGTCCTAACAATCTCAAAGTCGTCCAAGCCACCCTTCAGCAAGTCGATCTTGTAACACGCCTTCAAGCCCTTTACCCAACCCAGTTCTCCCCCAAAGTGAACTCCTCCAGCGCCCTGGCCGCCTTCCAGCAAGGCCAACTCATCTCCCCGCTCGGCATCGAGGGCCTGCACCAGATCGGCAACAGCGTCGCCAACTTGCGCCGTTTCTACGACCTCGGCGTCCGCTATGTCACCCTCACCCACAACTGCCCTAACCGCTTCGCCGACGCCGCGCTATGGTCCACCCCGACCTCGCACGGCGCCTTCGTCCCGCCCAACCGCGGCATCTGGGGAGGTGTCAGCCCCGAGGGCAAGAAGCTCATTCACGAGATGAACCGCATCGGCATGCTCGTTGACCTGTCGCATACAAGCGTCGACACCCAGGTCGATGTGCTTGGAGGCGGTGAGGATGGCTGGGGGGGTAGTCTGGCGCCCGTCATGTATAGTCACAGCTCAGCCTATGCCGTTTGTCCCCACCCTCGCAACGTGCAAGACCATGTGCTGCAGCTGGTGAAGGAAAGGAATGGGGTGGTGATGGTGAATTTTTCTCCAGACTTCATCTCTTGCGTCGAAAGTGGCAAGAAGAGCGGCGTGCCGGATTTCTATCCCCCGAACTCGACACTAGCGCAAGTGGTTCGGCATGTCACGTACATTGGAGACTTGATAGGGTACGACCACGTTGGGCTGGGTAGTGACTTTGATGGTATACCGTCCGTTCCAGAAGGGCTGGAGGATGTGTCGAAGTACCCAGATCTGGTGGCTGCGTTGTTGAAGGAGGGAGTAAGTGACGAGGATGCTGCGAAGGTTGTGGGGGGCAACATTTTGCGAGTATGGAAGGATGTCGACGCTGTGGCGTTGGACTTGCAAGCCAAGGGCACGCTCCCGCTGGAGGATGATTTGCCGAGTCTGAGGTTTGACGCGATGGAGATGTGATGAAATTCCTCGGGTCAGAGATCAAGCGACACAAAGAGGCTGAACGTCCAAGTCGTGGCCAGCCTTCCATTGTCGTAGTCAGCTAGTTGGGGCTTCACTGGCCAAATTTGTCGAAATCAAGATGCGACATGAGCAAGAAACGCGTATCAATTAAGCGATTTAAACGGACTATGCAAGAACCATACGAATTGCCCTGGATTATCGATTATTACATGAAGTGCACTGGTCAGTATTGGGACAGACTGCGTAGTATATGGTGTATCACTACAGCACTTTGAGACGCCACTTCATGATCCATAACTGCTTCTGGCTTTCGACTGCATCAGGTGGTTGTACATACTCGCCATTTCACCCCATGATCCCATGGCTCAACAGCAGGTAGTGGAAAGCATTACGTGTAATCTATTTTGAACGCATATGGCAATTTTTGGCATTGCTTGGCTCAGGGTGAAATTCCGCCGCTGAAGCTGAGGAATTGCAGCCATGACATCCACAGCCGGGACGCATAAATCCAATTCCTTAATAAACAGCGGCGCTCGATTGTTTGAATATACAATTGTCCCACCAAGAGTCGATGAGATCTATGCCAAACCATGATGGCTTCAAGGAGTAGTCTCGGTCGCATGATCCTGCCCGACCAAAACTCGCCCTCACTCGGCGCCAATCCTCCATGTCTGTAGCAGATAATACGTTGCGCTATTCCCAGTTCATGAGAGATGATTTCTTGCGCCGTCGCAAGCCTGTGCAACCTCGGCAACGCGTCCTTTTCTTTCGACAGCAGATCATGGTGTCTGCTTGGGAGGAAGACTGAAAGCCCTGTCCGCAGATACCAGCCCACTAACGACTTTCTGGCTTCATAGGGAGATTCTCCGCCCATAACGCCTTTTCACATCAAGTTCAACCCCCAATGAACCAACCCAAGACTTTTCACCACCTTCCAAACCGCTCGACCTTGTTTAACCTGTTGGCCGTAGAATTCTGGTTGCGCGTGCGCTGGCCCCGCACCGGCAGGCCCATGGCATGTCTTCTGCCCCGGTTGCATCCCATATCCTTCAGTCGCTTGATGTTGTCCTGCACAATCTTGCGCGCGTCGTTCTCGATGGTCATGGTCCCTAGCTCGGCCGTGAGCTGGAGGACTGTCTTGGGAGAGAGCGTTTCGACGCGCGCCTGTGGGAAGATGGAGTATTTGGCCATGATTCGTTCGGCGGATTGAGTGCCGATGGCGAAGAAGGACATTAGAGCTTTCTGTGGACCGAAGGCATTAGTCTTGGGTGGGATATGGGAGCCCTGAAAAACGAGGTGCCTGACCTTCACCAACTTTTTCTCACCAAAGTTCACGCCTGCAATGAAGACCTGCATGGGAAATTAGTCACGTTCTCATGGCGAGAGACGGGTAGTGAGTGCATACCGCCATCTTGAGAGGTGTGGTCTCCTTATTACCGTGATAAAGCAATCATTGGGGCTTGAAGGCGAGGGATCAAGTTGACGACGTGACGTTCAAATTCCGAGCCAAGCCGGTTCGGCGCCGGGTCAGAGCTTACTAAGCAGCCGTCAACTACCGATTCTGTGCTCGCGAACACGGGGAACTTTTCAACAATCAATTTGATGTGACAAGAGGTATTCGGCTGGCGTTTGACGCCTCCCTGGACTTTTCTTCTCCTCTCATTTTCTGGCATTCCACCCGCGCCCATTTGGTACTCATCTGACCTGTCAGCAAGCGGTCTCCAGGCTAGCAAGGTGTCTCCCACAAATTCCCTAGGGTCGGTCTCGCCAGCTCCTCGAATTTTCATCATAGTAGTCAATGAGCCGGGTCAAGTCAAATGGTTCATTTAGCATGATGTGAATCTAGCCATCTAATCTCATCGTCTACCGTTGCAAAGCACATGGCCAATGCCGTTTGCTTCCGCCCGTAAGTCAAAGCAAAGACCCGCCCAATAACAGAAACGCCTTTGCTGTGTACAAGGCCGCATACCAAATGTTCAGCGTAGCATGAAACCTTTCCGTGAGCCCATCCGTGTTCCCCTTAATTGTAGACGCCGGCATAAGACCATCGTGACAAATGCAATGTTTCGTTTGTTCGTCAATCCCCATTTCCATCAGTCTTAGCGCGTCTCGTCAAAAACGCGTCAATAAATTCTTACACAAAAGCGACTTGGTAATCGTGACCGAGAGGTCCAAATCGAAAAGATGTAAAACAGTGGCATAGGAATATGCTGGTGAATCGTCCACAGCATAAACCACATTGCTGCATACTTGAATGGTCAATCAAGGCAGCGTTTTGAGGCCAGCCGCACAATACGTGCCACGCGGCAGATAGTCAAACTTTGCTGTTTCAAGAACAGAGAGCCTGTTCCATGCTGACGCTTCAGCTTCCCCGGAACAGGAACTGAAGATCCTCGGGGCTCAACGACTCCATGGCTGCGTCGTCCGAGTTGATGGTGGAGTTGATCATGTTCGTCTTCTTCTCCTGCAGAAGGACCATACGACTTTCGACTGAATCCTCAATGCAGAGGCGCGTGATAGTGCAGGGACGAGACTGTCCTATGCGGTGGCATCGATCAGCCGACTGCCACTCAGCCGCAGGGTTCCACCATCTGGGCAGGTTTATTAGTATGTCATAGCTCGCAGGGCACATTGCAAACTTACGGATCGATGATGAAGACATGGGAAGCCTCCGTAAGATTCAGGGCGACACCTCCAGCTTTCAGGGATACTAGAAAACACTCCACTTCCACATTCTTCATGAAGTGATCAATGGAGGCGGCGCGTTGAGCTGGGGTCATGCTGCCGTCCAGCATCACGGTGGTGATGCCCGCGCGACGTAATCGCCACTCGATAAGCTGAAGCATGGTTGTGAACTGGGAAAAGATGATCGACTTGTGGGTTGCCTTGTCGGATCGAAGCTTGTGAAGTTCGTGGACGAGCAACTCAATCTTTGAAGAAGAGACCCAGTTCTCCATTTTGATTCGATTGATGATGCTCGACTTCTTGACTAGGGCCTCATCTTGTTCGATCTCTGGCTGCTCAAGGTCGATAGACAGAGGAATATGACAGCGCGGGCAGTCAGGCTGATCCTGAGAATTCAGGTACGCCTTTGCGCAAGCGCGGCAGAAATCGTGCTTGCATCTAGATCGCACTGCGTCTTCAGCCGGCTCGTCGCAAATATTACACTGTGTCATTTGTTTAGCACACCCTGGCGATTGCACAATGTTTGTTAACATGTTGTGCAGAGACTCACCTGCAACACGTTCTGTCCCTGAGCTGCGTTCTTCTTCAAGATCAGGTCAGGGTGGTCCGCGACCTGTCTCATTTGCATAATCAGACCGAAGATATTGGCATAGTTGTTGAGGAGAACACCCTGAGCAACGTAAGTGTCGAAGTTGCGCTGACCATTGGTCATGATGCTGTTGGCAAAGTCATTCTCTGCTTCGCCAAAAAACTGGCGGTCGACGTAGATCTCCTTGACTGGCAGCTCCATTGAATCGGTGTGATCCTTCTTCAGCCGACGGAGCATGATTCTGTCCGTCATTAGTCGAAGCTTTCGAAAAGCCTCTTTTCCAGGGCCGGAGTTTCCGTAGCGCTGTATGTGATTCAAGATCTCCTGTTTTGCGTGATGATTGGTCAGCTATCTGCTCATGCATGCGGAAAAAACAGACAGACGCTCACCTGATTGAAAACGCTAACATGTTGCATGGCGTTGTGCTTGCAACCGGTGCACTTGTGATCGTCGTCCATGTTCCACTCGACCGACTCACAAGGACAGTGCTTGCAGAAGTAAGAAGCGAAAGGCTTAATGTTCAAAAAACGGATAAGACTGAAGAACTCGCCAATTCGGTTCTGAAGAGGGGTGCCAGTCAGGCACCAGCGGTAATTGACCTTCAAAGCGAAAGTAGCCTTGGCGGTCATCGTGGTGCGAGTCTTGATGCAATGGGCTTCGTCCTGTACCTCAGTCAATACGCGACCCTGATTGCGAAGGACCTTTAAGAACTTACGAGGATCACCCGATGGAATTGTATGGAGTGTATCAGCGACTTCTCTTTGTAGAGACTGTCCTTTTTCTTGTAGCCCTTCTCCTGTCGTCTGTACATGGACTCCAAGGAATTGTACGACATCAAGATGACATCGTATTTCTTGAGATCTTTAACCGTCTTGACCTTGGCAGCCTTGGTGTTGGTGCCGTGCATGACGAGAGTCTTCAGTGTGCCATCCGTATAGCTCTCAATTTCATTGACCCACTGCATCAGGGCAACAGGTGGAACAAGAACAAGAGATGGCTGCTTAACAGGGTAGTCGGACATGATTAATGAGACCTGTGGCGAGGCTTGTCAGTATACAGCGGCTTCAAATTGAGGCATCGGACTGACTGCTTGGATTGTCTTGCCAAGACCCATCTCGTCACCGAGGAGGCCACCCTTCCACTCGGTCTGCTCTTCCATAGCCTTCATCCACGCCAGACCTTCGAGCTGGAAGGGTTTGAGGAGGCGCGAGATGTTCTTGGGCTGCTCGGCTTTACCAGCTTTCAGAGGGGCCATCGCCTCCAGCTTCGTCCACATTGTCAAAAGCTGTGGATGCTGCGACTCCAGCTTGCCACGATTGGTCCGCTCCTTCTTCCGATTCTGATAGGCACTGAACCCGCGACGAGTAACATTCCGAACTCTACTGCGTGGAGCTGTGGCAGTATCCTGATCCTCATCCTCATCAGAAGTGACTCCAGAAACCGAGCTCAGGTCGAATCCGTCGCTAGTGGGCGTGTCCATGGCTGATTCCTCCTCTGACTCTCGGATGGCGACCTTCTTGTTCTTCCTCCTACGCGAAACTACGAATGGTCAGTGATCCGGTGACAACATTAGGTAGTATTTTCAACCACTTACGCGGAATGTCTTCATCCTCATCGTCGTCCAAGCCGGACGAGGGATGAGGTACATGTATATTGAGCTTTTCCAGATCCTTCTGTGTTTGCTGAGCACGCAGAACCTCCTGCCTACTCTTGGCTTTGCCTTTGGCCTCAGCCTTGCCCTTGCCCTTCAAAGCAGTTGTCTTGCGCTTTTTGGTCGGCGGGTCGAAATCGACCGAGTCAGAGTAGTTCTCCTCATCGCCCTCCGAGTCCGATATGGTCAACTTGACAGCGGCTCGGCCACGGGACCGAGGAGCGACAGACTTGCCCTTACCCTTACCCTTAGGGCTAACAGTCGCGGGATCATCACTATGCTCGTCCATCAGGTCTTGCTCTACGCCCTCATCGTACGCCTCCTCGGACACGAACGCCTCGGCGGCTTCCCGGTCAAGGTCCTCTTGCAGCTTCCGAGCCACTAGCTCATCGTTACGTGTGCGTCGAGCAATTGGAGATGCACCTGACAGATCGTCATCCTCACTGTCGGCGATCTCGGTGATTTGACGCTTTTTGGAGGCATTGCCCATCATATAGTCCTTGGCCTTTTGCATGGCCTTGGCAGCGGAATCGCGGGTGTTGACGACGGGAATGACAACCTCAAACTTGGACTGGCGATTGACATCTGCTGGAGTAGCAGCATTGCTCGTGAAGGGGGTCGAGTATCCCGAGACAGACTCGGAGTAGTTCGAGGTCGTGACAGAGGACACGGACTCTCTGCTAGCGGCTGCTGCTGCTGCTAGGGACGCCTTGCTGGGACGACCGCGAGGTCGCTTGACGGGTATGCTCGGACCGACAGTACTGGATGCTGCATCATTAGATGCGACTGTTGTGTCGGCTAGCAACGAAGTCAGTGACGAGGATCAAAAGGGCGTGTCCTTGCAGCAAAATAAGCTCACCATTATCGCCTGCGCCGGCAAGAAGCGATCTCCTAGTTCGCGGCATCTTGGCGACCGGCGATGCTTTCCGTGGGATTGAATGGATGACGTTGCGAGACAAATCGCCAGAATCAATCTATCGAAGAGTTGAGGTTGTGAATTTGATTTCTCAGCGAAACCACGTATCAAAAGAATCCCGCCCGGGAAATTTGGGCGGTGGAAAGGGGTGGATCAAGGTGGCGGACAAAAGAAAAGTTACAGAGGCTTTTGAAAAGAAAGTTGCCCGCCTTTGAGCCGATCAGACGTTGCCACCAATGAACCAAGTCGCGTTGGTCTTAGCCTAAACGCGCTATCACGGGGCAGGTGCTACAGAGTGGGCACCCATTAAACCTTACTGCAGGAACTCCAGGCACCCACCTGGACCTACCAGGTTCTTCCCTTGAAAGAATTTGGGGAAGTTGCGCCGCACTTAAAGTGGTTGCATGGCCAGGACCACGGGAAAGCGCGCCTCTCTCGCGTATCCTAGCCGACCGCCAACCTCCAGCTCTGACCGATTTCTTTGTACTCATCGCCACTTTGTAAAAGTCTGCGATACAAACTTGGTTTTCTCGTCTGCCTCGCCCTATCTTTTGAAGTGGCACATTGCCTGAACACCCACATTCATTTTGTATTCAGAGCCAGGCAGAGTCTGTGGCATTGATTTTCTCTTCAACGTCATTGATTACTTCCCGTCTGCGACCGTCATCATGGCCCCCAGGGGTCGCCGCTCGCGGGCCGCTGTAGCGACTCAACCGGCTGCCCAAACTGGTCAGTCCTCTGCTGAGGCTGTTACACAAAGCGCTGCTGTTCAAACTACAACTACCACCGCCTCAGTTGTGACTGCGACTACGACTAGCAACACGGCTCAAACTGTTCAGATTGGCCAGCAAACTGTCCGCCGGGGTCGGGCGATCAGAGGTCCACAGTCGGCGTTGACGGATTTTCTGGCCAGTCACAACATCAGCGCGAACCAGATCCGCTTAGACCACGAGCGCCGCAGACAGCAGGCCCTAGCTGGCGATGGAGATGCTGGCGAGGGCCCCTCGACTGCCCAACCTGCTGATGACGAAGAGATCAGGGATGAGGATGACGATACTATCCCAAAGCAGAAAACTGCCAAGCGGAAATTGGACCAGCAAAAGGCCATTGACAAGATCAAGGCATCCAAGAAATTTCAGAAGCGCAAGAAGCATCTAGCCGACTCTGATGAAGAGGACGACTTGATCAAGGAGCTTCTGAGGAATAGCGGCCCTCAACCTGGGCAGATGGCAAATTGTACGTACCTGTCTGATCTTCATCAGTTGCATACCCGCTCTTCCAAGCCAAGGTTAACACACTAATGCCAATTAGGTGAGGAATGTGACACCAGATTTACAGTCACACCTTACTCGCGGGGTGGTCCGAACGGCGGTCTTCTTTGTAACCCCTGTGGTAAGAAGCTTGAAAAGGAAGACGGTCCAGCCAAGAAGAAGAAGAAGGTTGTTTCTGGTGGCCCTGTTGGTCGGCGCCGGAAGAATCAGAGCAACATGCTGGATGGCACTTACACGCTGGGTGCTAAGAGCCTTCTGAGCCTCTGCATCGAGACTCTTGCGAAGAACATTCATCTCGCAGAAGACCTAGGCGTGATGCCTGACAAAACCATTGACAAGATTGCCCGCAACCTGTCCAAGAAACGTCTCGTGGACTCCAGCACTCTAAAGCTCTTCCTGCAGCCAGCAGCTGAGGATATAGCTATCTACGATGCTACGAAATTGGGAACTGACGACTTGATCAGCGTTTTCCAGACAGTGCCCAGCATGAAGAGTTTGAAGATCAAGTACGCTGTGCAATTCAAAGACGAAGTCATGGATTATCTACTATCGCGAGACCACATTGAACTTGAGGGATTCCATCTTCACGGCGCCAACCTTCTGAGCAATGACATGTTCAAGAAGTTCCTGGTCTCCAAAGGCCGATCCCTTCAGCGGCTGCAGGTCTATTATACAGATAAGCACTTTGACGACGAGTGTATGGCTTTGCTGAAGGACACGACTCCATCATTGAAGCGCTTCAAGGTCAGCAACAACCAGATGGTCAGCAGCAATGGCATTCGTGAGCTCGCTCAGCTCAAGAATCTGCAACATTTGAGCACACACCTCCACAAGACCGTGCATTCTGACACCTGGGTGGAGGTGATTGGCCGTATTGGGGCGGGCCTGAAAACACTGTCCTTGCGCATGACACCGGAGCTGGACAACACCGTACTGGACGCCATTCACAACAGCTGTCGCTCTTTGAATAAGTTGCGTATCACCGACAGCGAGGTGATGACAGACGCTGGCTTCGCTCGCCTCTTCACCGACTGGCAAAACCCAGGTCTTGCCTTCCTCGACCTGCAAAAGTGCCGCTACCTCGACTCACAGAAGCCACGCGAGAATCCCGACAGTGTTGGACTGTGCTCCGAGGGTTTTAAAGCCCTGATGGCACACTCTGGCCAGAGACTCCAGTATCTCAATGTCCATGCATGTCGCCATATTTCACAAGATGCGTTTGAGCAGGTCTTCAGTCCCGACAAGACTTACCCAGAGCTCAAGGAGTTCGAGGTCAGCTTTTGTGAGCAAGTAACAGACTTCATCGTGGCCTGTATATTTCGCAGCTGCCCGAACATGAGGGAGTTGAATGTTTTCGGCTGCATGAAGTTGAAGGATGTCCGCGTGCCCAGAGGCAAGATTCTGGTGGGTATGCCTAATGCTCTGGGCATGGTGACCGAAGGCCAGGATTGAATTTACCGGGGTCAATCAACGCATTGATCACAGCGCATTGGAGGTTCACATGATGGCTTTACGACTGCTCATGCTCATGATCTGTATTGTCTCATGTTTCGAAGATCGCTACGTTGGCATGAATATGATAATGGAAAATGAGACACACACAGTTACCAGGTAGGACTACAGAACAACTGGCTTGCGCCATGTCAAGACCTTACTTGGCGAGAATGAACGACAAACACTCAAAATTCAATATGAGAATCACAATTGTGCCATGTGGACAGTCGCACTATTTGGTGTGCCACGAATCAAAGGCCCCAGAGGTTCATCAAAATGTCCGATCTGATGGCAACCCGCATAAGATCGCGAGACGCCAGCGTAGTGGTTTCACGGAGCGTACAGTAAACGAGGACACGGCCCGGGGCCCGGTTCGAGCGCTGCCGTCTCGTCTTGGTTTGAAAGCATTCGTGTCTTGGACTCAGAGTGTGGTTCTACATCAGCCAGTCTGGGCGCCTGTCGTCGGACGTCACTTTAAGGCGTAATGTGGCCTGGGTAATAGTCTTCTATGGCATTTGAGCCAGACTTGATCTGTGGAGCGGCTGATTTTTCGTGTTGATATAGATGGTAGTCCCAGTAAAGCCAGTGGGAAATTCAGATAGACGTAAGCGCAACGACTGGCTCTGCACCTCGGTCTATATGTAATCTTGGTCCAGCTGGGTTGCCAGGATAGGATGTGACGGCGGGTCTTTGGCCTTCAGCCTTTCTCGTCTTGTAAGCTGCGCATATTAGATTTCCGGATGACGCGAGGATTGGCAAGTTTCTTCATCCTTGATTAGCGACAGCTGATTTGGGAACGGAATGTGAGGTTGGGGTCGTCAACTTGGCGGGTGAGGCCGTAAAAATGTAGGTTCCGTTCTATGAAGGACCAGTGAATTCCAGGTGGGGGCGGGGTGTTCATACGTAGGTGGTCTATCAATGTCGTGCAACCCGTACAGTGCAAGAGCTGGTATAAATACTGATTAGAAAACAATACCGAGCAATACGCCTTGAGAGACCACAAGGAGTCACATGTTTTGGCAAGGGTGGTGGTTTCGTCCAAAGTCATCCGTCAGCTGTTGTGTGCCACATTCACATCTAAATTTGGGGTGCATTTGTCTGGCAGGTGGAGGTGAGGAAAGACATCTGAACCCTTGATAGCGCTGACATGCCCGGGCGTGGCCTGCACGCGGCACTAGGCCTTGAGGGATCCTCGAAGCCAAAAGTGGATCCGCGTTTCCCTTTCCCACGTTTTTCCTACCGCAACGTCGCTCCTTTTATCCTCTCCGTGCTCCTCTCTCGACGTGTCAGGAACCGCCTCTGCTACCAGCGTGCTGCTGCTGTCTCTGAAAATTGTCCTTCTCTCGTCTACTTCGCGCGTCAACGCCCCCGCCTCCAAGTATCTTCCGAGTCTTGTCACCATCGTCAAGCCTCCTTTCTCCCCTCGGGACGTGACGCGCGACTCGGTCGCCCAACTTCGCCATGCAGTGGCTCACATCGCTCGCGGGCTTCTGCGCCCCTCTCTTCCTGATTTTGTCGCCCATTCTCTCGTACAGCGACCAGGCGCTCTCGATGTACCGGAACAAATCAAGTGTCGGCTTTTCCCTGGACATACCACTGATTATGCTGGTAGCGTCCTTTTTCAGGTGCGGCGAAGCCCCTTTGGCCCAAAGAGCTTCGGGCTCTGCTGCGTGTTCGTATCTGCGCTGACAATTTGGCCGTCTGGCAGGATATTCTACTACCCCGGTGCACGATTCGACAGCGCGCTGCTTATACAATCCTTCCTCATGGTGATTATGCAGGTCTTGCTGCTCAAGATTGCGCTGGACCACCGGCCGGGCCCTGCTTCGAAAGGTGGGGATGCTGCCCTGCCGTTCGCCGGCGCGGCCAAGGAGGGTCTCTGGGAAAGACCAAGGCCGTACAGTTTCTGGCAGTGGAGGTCCCCGAAGCCGTACGTCAATAGTCCTCTCCCGAAAGCCTCTGTCCGCAGCTGGGCACTAACAAGACATGGACGGTACACAGATACTGGCAGTTCTTGCTCTACCTTTTCATCACACTCACAGCCCTCGAACTCATCCTCGCCCCATTCACCGGACTCTACGCCATGTATTCTGTGCTGCTTGGCTACATCGGACTCTCCGTCGAAGCGACTCTGCCCCTACCGCAGATCTTCTCGAACATGCGCTCCCGGTCCTGCAAGGGCTTCCGGGTATCTGTCCTGGCCAGCTGGCTGGCAGGTGATACCATGAAAATGTTTTGGTTCTTCACATCGACAACACAAATCCCATGGGCTTTCAAACTCTGTGGTATTTTCCAGGCTTGCTGCGATGCATTCTTGGGCATTCAGTACTTGATGTACGGAGGTGGGGAGCAGGAACATAAGTTGAAGGCCGAGAGCCCCTTGCCTTTCGACCACCCTATGGAAATGAAGACAACTCTGTCGGTTCCGCCTGCCAACGGTACTGCGAATGGTCGTAGAACGCCATTTGAAAAGTCTCTGCAGTGATTAAGCCAAGAAAAAGAAGGTGTTTTCAATTTACAGGTTTTGCATATAGACTAGCGATATGAACAGTGGTTGATGCAGATTGTGCAAGTGGGTTCAATCTCACCACTGCAGAATCAGACATAAAATTTGCCTTTGCTTTTGCTCCTTTCCAGCGTGTGCATGTTTGCTATCATGCTTCTGCGCTTTTTCCTAGCCTGTCTGGGAGATGTCATAGATGCACCTACTCCCTTGAACTGCCTAGGCCGTTAGACTCCGATACTGCACGACATCCAGCCACCAAAACAGTAGCATCTTGCAGGTCCTGCAGCAGTAGCGAATGATCTGGAAAGACTGTATATGATGAAATAGTTGCTTGCGGAATTTCGGTGAATTTTTGAAGTCTTGAATTCGCAAATTCGATTCGAAAACCAGGTTGTTGTGCCAACTGGACAAGTCTCCACCTATCTCAACTTCACCAATCACCCCAGCGATTGAGAGTATCAATCTTGACCTCGACTTCAACCTCGATCGCTCTCTTGAACTTTGTCCCACCTCACCTTCGAAACAGTAAAGCCCGACATCTCTCATGTCCTTTCTCCTTTCAATCTTTTCAACTCAAGCCTTCTCCCGTTCAATTGACCATCTATCACCGATTCTGAGTGTTCACTCCACAGCATTCATTGTGTTCTTGACATTTTGCCTAGACCAGATTCTGTAAAGCCAATCAGGAGACTGATCAGCTCTCTCTGCGATCTACCCACGCTGCATGTGGTCATCCGTCTCCTCGTTGGCTAGCAGCAACTGTGGCTGCAGTTGAGTTTCTGCAGGAACCGTTAAGCCGTTGTGAATTTATCTCGACCAGTGGCTGTCCATGTGTGTTTCTATTTGAGATTCGCCATCAAGTGTCTCACGGTCTCACAGTGTGTAAGTCTTGCCTTTCGCCCATCTAAATCTACTTCCACCGAGCCTTTTGGCAACTTGCCTATCTTCTCATGATATTGTCTATCCATGTCTTCCTTCCATGTCTCTTTTGGCTACCGATATAAAATCAGGACCAGGTGGTTCACTTTGGAAGTCCATAAGCAGTGTGCTTAAGTTGCCTTTTCCTCTTCCATGCCCTACCCAAGTCCGCAGGCATGCTTTTCTAATTGCACCTTCACCACTGATATCTACCATTCACTGGCCATAAACAGAGTTCTATAGCTTCCATTTCCACTCCTTCAATCGCATCCTACTTCAACATGCAAGTCTTGCATTCCCTTCCAGCCCCCCTCTGACCCCTGTACATGCTTGCTCGTTGCGAGGATCTACCTCGATAGATGTGAGTTTCTGTGACTCGTCCACCACTTGGTGGATACTTATCTCTGCAATCATAAGAGCTTCTGCACTTTCCATTCAATTGTTGACTTATCCCATTCCCAAGATCTTCCCCAAGACCAACATCACTTCTTCTACATTGCCTTTTCACATTCCTCAGGCTATCCGTCCTGATTGCTAATCAATATCAGGAAAAGTTACAGCTTTTAAACCATTCCATCTTCACTTTGACGTGTAAGTCTTATTGCCAATATTCCCCAACTCAGTCACATACCCCTTGGGCAGGTTCACTTCCTGCTTAACCTCACTCCAGGCCCCTCTATCAGAGATTTATACCAAATAGTGCTGGCTTTCTACACTAGATCTCGACCTGCCAACCGGAGCAGATCGACAGATTCGGCATCCGAGTATAGTTTGCTCTACTACCTTACCTTTGCACTACTGATCGTCCTTACACACAGTCATCACCATGCCTGCCAACTTCCGCTCATACGAGGGACAGCTCCGCCTGCTCACTGCCGTCATCGCGGCACACCCCGAACTGAGGCTGAACTACAAGGGTAAGTGTGCTTGTTCATTCCCTCCATCACCAGAGATACCCTTGCCTCTCCCCAATCCCTGGTAAGGCTGGTTCTGACTCGTCCAGACATTGCCACACACTACGGCTCTGACTGGTCTGCGAGCGGAGTCGAGCACTTCTTCCGTCCGATCAAAAAGAACGGCCAAGCCATCCAGGGCTTGGTCAAGCGTGGCGAGGATCCGGCCAACTTCAACCACAACGCGGTAAGCTAATACTTGTTCCTACCTTCTAGAGATCCACAAGTACTTTGGAGACTCCACCCCCGACGGGATACAATTCCAGTTCCGAGGGATCAAAAAGGATGCTGAGAATTTGAGGCAGGGCAAGGGAGTTTCCGCTGCTCCTTCCACCCCTGGAGGAGACAGTGGCAAGAACGCTCCCAAGACGCCGCGCACCACTGGTGGCCGCAAGCGAGCCGCTACCTCCACCGGCAAGTCCACCGCCAACAAAAGATCAAAGTCAGCCGTCAAGCCCGGCAGTATCTTTGACGTTGACGACGACTCGGACAACGAGCTCCCACCCCTGAACTTCACCCCGTCCAAGTCGAATGTCAACGAGGACAAGGCGCGCGCCTATGAGCAGATGATGGCTGATACCGCCACTGCTCGTATTCCCCCTCCCGACTTGGCACCCGCACAAGCGGCCTCCCCAGATGATGAAGACGACGACGTGAAGATAGTCACTCCCGCCGACGTTGCTCACTCCTTTGAGCCTGCTCAGTCCTTCTCGACCGGCAATGGTTATCACCCCGACGCTTTCTACAGCAACACTCACAGCTATGTCCAAAAGTACGAGGACGATGCCTACGATGAGTGCTGAATGGGAAGCCACCCACTTCGGCACTGCTAGTCCCTTCCCCTTGCGCGTTCTATTTTGCGAGATACCTCACCTTGACGCCTGACTTTGTTCGTCACGCGTGACGTTTGGCGGTTTGGTCGTTTCGATTCACTTGTGTTTTTGTTGTTCTCCGATGAGCCAGAGAGCATCTCGTGGCATACAGGTTCCGATGGGGGACATTTCTTGTTTTGGCCCGGGATGGTGTGACTTTAGATGGATTGACATTTCAGGGGTGGTTGGTCTAAGAGAAGATGGGAACTTCTCTGAGATCAGAAGACTGCGTACACATGGGATCTCTGCTGCCTCGAAGAAGGAGGGGCTTGTACAGTACAGGTACATTGCGATTAGACTTTCTGCGTAGCCTGCAACCAACCTGAACGCGATGTTTTCTCTTCCGCTGGCTCTTTTTCCACACTGCAGCTTCACGAGATGCATTGAATTTTCAGTCAGTATGATCTACAAAAATAAGTCATGGCATATTGAGGAAGAATTGCTTCGCAAATGCTCGTGGATCATCAGCAACAAACGGCTCTTGCGGATCACCAGAATGTACGGCCCCGTTACAATCAAGTGAGAGCCATGTGAAATAAGCCCGATCAGACCATTGCCATTTAAGAGAATTCTCAAGGATCCTAATTCATCAGAATATAGACAAGTGACCATGGTGTTAGACCAGGTAGGACCCTTCATGGAGGTTTTATTCAGAAGGCGCCAAGTCGCGAGAGGTCCTTCCTCATCTGGTGATCCTGGTAGCATCGGCAACAACGATCCTGGGCTGATCCTTGCAAGTCTGCAAAGAGTGCGCACAAGATCGGTCGGCTGCGGGCCGTTCCGCTGCAGTTGGGGGGACCCGACACTCTGGGCATCTGGGCAATTGTGGGCCCAAGGACGAACTCTCGCTATCGTGACTAGCTGTGCCGTTCGAGAGAGTAATTCGAATCGTTCTTTTCAACGACTTGCAAGTATATTGGAAGGTAGATACGTAATGAATTTGTAGTCGTCAAGAATTTCGCAAGATCCCGTTAGCTGAGGTGTCTGACTAAGGATGATGAGCTTCACACTGTAAGGTTAGCTCTCATGTTACCTACCTACCTATGCAAAGGTTTCGGCTTTGCAGAAATAACAGCGAGGTCTCGTATCTCACGGAAGCCCTGCCCATCGGTCGGATACGCGGATCACTTTTTTCGATGTCTTCTGGCGAATGTAACCTCATGAGTCTCCCTGGCCACCAAGATATAGCACAGCAAAGAGTAGCCCCCACGCGGCAGCCCCACGACCTCAGAACCCAATGGATCGCACAAGCTCTCTCACTCCCCCGCCCTGAAAATTGAACCTCTGGGTCGAGATCTTCTTCTTCAAAGCCCTTCCCACGCGCTTCTCCCGGGGCAGCACAACCTCCAGTGCAGTATCCTCTTTCTTCTTTTTCTTCTCAGGTTGCTCTCTCATAACCGCGAGCTTCGACGTCCCCATTTCGTCTCTCGTCCTCCCACCAAAGCCGTGTGTGAGGAATGCCTGGGCACTGGAAAGATCAGGCAGCGATTCAACATTTCGCACACTGCTTGAAGACCTAAGCCCAAAGAACTTCCACCCACCACCGCCACCACGGCCGTCGCCGCTTCCGCGTATGTTGACCATCAAAGCCGAGCCAGGTGAACAGATTCGAATGGACTGCGCAGTGCAGAGCTTCACCTGACTGCGGGGGCCGTATCCAAGTCTCTCGAGATCGCGTAGCTCTTTCTCGTCGTCGTTGTCCATACCGTATTCGTACAGATCGATGGGGAAATCGCGAGTATGTGCAGAGACCTGGTAACGCAGGTGATTGTAGCTATCTACAGTAGACATAATTAGAGCGGGCGGTGAGAATGACGACGGCGAACATGATCGTACCGTTTTTTTGTGATGTAGCAAGACCCACTGGCAGCTCGCGTGGGAGAGTTAGCTCGGCGATTCTTTCGCGCTCGCTGGCGAGAATTGGCGTCACCCTAGTAGGTTGTGTGTTTGGTATGGGACTCATAGCTTTTGCGCAAGCCCTCGGATGAGGACTGAGTGAGAGAAAAGGATAGAAGCAATTCCAGTCCAAAGCAGTCTGGCTTTGGAGCCAACTGAATAGGGACCAAGAAAGTAGTAACTGGAGCTTGAAATGCCATTAACAGTATAGCAACCGGAACCTTGTTACTCAGGCACATCACCAAGGCACGGCTGAATTTAAGATAAACAAACAAATTGGATTAGGCGGAGATAGCTTTGGAGTCGGGGTTTAGACATCCATACTCTGTCAGAAGGCCTCGTTGGAAACCAGCACAATCATCGTTAAATGTGTCATATGGCAGAATGCATGGTAGCTAGTAAACATCTATGTGCAATGATATCACAGAGAGCTTTGACATCAGAGATATATGACTCGGAGTACATTATGAATGTGTTGATAGGTCTCACTTGAAACTGACCAAATTTGCTCTTGCTCAGCAAGTTTATCAAAGCATGTAATTGTCTTTATCTGTCATACATATTGCGCCATAATTAGAACACATTCATACCTTTGCTGCAATATTCAACACTTTTCTTTTTTGAAACATACAGTTCACGTCAATGACAATAATATAACCTGAACAAGGAAGAAGTACTAAGAACGGCCCTAACATTATAGATCCACTTCGAATATGTGGTAAAGCAGACCGTCAGTGTATATTCACGTGGGGGAATTACATAGGTAGGTACATCAGGACTGATCTCCGGGGGGCGGGTTGTGCATACGATGCCAAATCTCCCTCACACGATATTGCACGATGAAAGCCATGATCAGAAGTAGCCACGATTCCAGGGAGCAGTATTATCATTACTTGAGTCCTTTCTTCAGAGTTGAGTTTAAAATGAAAACCTATGGTAAGCCTGCTATTCGCGAGCCAGCCCAGCATTCCGTACGCCAGCGATGCAAGTCCGTGAATCTTTACAAAGTTCTCAACCCCCACCAATGTGCGCTTTTCCCGCAGACCAAACCAAAGGGTATCATAATGCCGTGTTCTTACCATGCTATACTCATTACGACTCAAACTTTGTCTCCTTCCCCACAGGCACCTCGTTCGTAGTCTCAGACGGCGCACTCGCGCTCGCCGTCCTAGCATGATCCCCCTCCTCTTCCGTGTCCGCGTCGGCCACTCTACCATCCTTGTCAGCAACAGCCCCCTCCTCGGCGGCGTTGTGCTCATCCGCCTTTTGCGGTTTCTTGCTCTTCACGCTCCTCCACTCCAGGCCCAAGGCACCCAACAGCGTCAAGCACGTCATCACCAAGCCGACCTGTAGCACTACCCGCAGACTCTGGTTGTACGCGAACAATACAGGTGCGACCGCTGATGGCGCCAAGCCCTGTGTGAGCTCCGTAGCACCCGCGTCGAGGAGCTGGGTTGGGTTGATGCCCGGGATGCCCGCCAGGTTCTTGAGCAGCTCATTGCTGAGGACGTTGGAACCCACAGAGGTGAAGATGGCGCCGCCGAGAAGTTGACTAAAGAACATGAGACTCGTGCCGACAGGAACATCTTTGGTGGGCAGCACCGTCTGAGCAGCCAAGTTGGGCGCTTGGAAGGTGCATCCCATGCCGAAGCCGTAGATGATCTGATACCCAATCCACCTTCCTTCGCTCGTATCGACCTGCAGGGTCGTCAATAAGCCCGCGCCGATGGACAGCAGCACACAGCCGAACAGCATGAACGGGGTGTAGTACCCCACCCGCGCAATCAGCCCACCAGAGGAAATCGATGCCAACACCATGCTCAGCACGAGCGGGAGGAGTCGGATGCCTGAATCAACGGCGCTGACGCCCTCGATGGCCTGGAACCAAATCGGCAGATAGTACACGAGAATCATCATCGACGCGCCTACCGTGAAGGTCGCGCAGAAGCCCGCGATGATGCTCCGCTGGGCGAAGATGCGCGGCGGGATGGTGGCTGTTTCGGGGCGGAAGATCTGCACGAGGACAAAGGCGATGAGGAGCACACCCGCCAGCACGAGCAGCGCAATGATGCGGCCCGAGTTCCAAGCGTATGTGGTGCCACCCCACTGCAAAGCCAGCAACAAGCACACCACGCCCGGAAGAAGGAAGAAGATGCCCAGAAAGTCCAACTGGGCGAGCTTCTGCTTACTTGGCAAGTGCGTGGTGCTGCGGTCGGGGATCGTAAGGAGGAAGAAGATGAAGACGGCCGCGACGCCACCAAAGGGCAGGTTGATGTAGAAACACCATCGCCAGGTGACCTTGCTCGTGAACGCGCCGCCTAGCAAGGGGCCCACGACGGAGGCGAGGCCGAAAACGGCGCCAAAGAGGCCTTGGAACAGCGGGCGGCGGTGGAGAGGCACAGCGTAGACGATGACGGTGATGGCACCGGACATAATGCCCGCAGAGCCGACGCCGGAGATAGCGCGGCCGACGATGAAGGCGACAGAGGAGGGTGCGGCGCCGCAGATGGCGGAGCCAATCTCGAAGAGGGCGATGGCGGTAAGAAAGACGGTCTTGACGCTGTAGAAGGTGTACAGCTTGCCAAAGGAGAGTTGGAAGGCGCAGTTAGTGAGCATGTAGGCCGAGCCATACCTGGAGCGTTGACAGTTAGTAACTGCTCATCAATGCTCATATGAATTCAGGGCGAGTAAACAAGGGAAAAAGAAGAAAAAAGCCTTACCAGCCAATATCAGTTGCTGAGTGGAAATCATCGGTAATCTGTGGAATGGCTGTCGAGATAATGAGTCGATCCTATCGCAACGACGATTAGCCAACCCGATCAGATAGCTCCTAAAGGTCACCAGTGCCTTTCATTTCAAAGTATGTCTTAGAGTTTCTGGAGGCACTGGAAAAGAGAGTCCACATACCAGAGCCACAAGGAACATGCTCACAAAGACCGAAGTCATGAGCAGTGCCAATTTGATCCCCGTCGGATACACAATATCCTCCGTACGCGTCCGCGCCAACGACATGGCATTTTTCTCCTCGCCCGCGCCGTCGGCCTCCAGATTAGCAGCTGCTTGGGGAGCAGTGGCGTTCGACCCGTCCAAAGGTGGATTTGCCACCTGGTCGGTCTTCTTTGCCCGTTTGAAGAAGGGCATGGCGAAAGATGTGTCCCACGCTTTGGTTGAGTCGTTGGCAATGGAAATTGTGCAGTTCAGGTTGTGGTATTCGTGCGTCTATGCTCAGTGAAACTCGGTGTGTGTTCGTTGTTTGTGTTGTCGTTGTTGCTGTTGTTGTTATTGTTGTTGTTGTGCGGCTTGTGTTGTGGGGTACTCCGAAGAATGTGTGTGTATGATGTGTAGATGTCACACTGACGACTGACTTAACAAACAGTAGGTTGCTAATGACGATGCTAATGATGGAGACTAAGATGTGAAAGAAGAAGGCAAGGAGAGCTGCTAGCTATAAAGGCACATAAAGACATGGCACATCGGCTGAAAGACGGACATAGCAATTAGCAAGCTACAATAAATAATCAAAGGAAACCATCAAAAACTTCCGAAAGGGGTCATGGTATGGTCCAGCACAACCCGAGACTACTGGCGCGCAGTTCTCGGCCTCGGATAAAATTATTCTGTCCGACCTCATCAGGATTCGATCCTCTAAATGCCGAACATAAGCTCCCTTCCGCCCCAGCTGCCTGCCTCGCCGTGCCCAAAGGGAGGAACAAAAAGGCAAGACAATGCTAGCCCCAACAAAGCCTACCTCTCGTCATCTCATCTTGCATAAGCAGGCGGCTTACGCCTGCGTTACCACTGCGGTAGAAGTTGTACCTACGTCTCAGATTTTGTTCGCGGGGGCCCACATGGGAGGAGGAGGGCTGCTGGGCTATTGTGGGAATTACCGGGCCCGGTCATCGGACAGGCCGAATTGTGCGCATTTACGCCCGTCAGGGAGAGAGAGAGATAGAGAAGATAGACCGATCTGCTCGGCACCGAGAAACCCTGCTTTTCGGCCCCCCATCTCTTCGGGAAATTCACCAGTGGAAAAGCTTAGCCGGCCCCGTACGTGCTCAATTGCTTATTATTGTATGACCCCGATTTAGTCATTAGGGCAAGCCACAACTATTTTCAAGTTTTTTTCATTGATCTTTACAAGTGGCCGATTGGTCAATATAGATGGAGTTTATCAACGGACGGCGCCGTTATGCTCGGAACTTAAAGCCATGTGCCTACTTCTGTTTCCACTCTCCACACCATCTCACGGGCGTGCCTCGAACGGGGCAATAATCGTGCCGTGTTATGACTCAGATCCCTGACCACTGGGATCGAAGAATCATGACCGCATGCGGTGTGACACTTCTCAGGCAGCTCCCATCGGGTCGAATCGTGTCAGACATTCCAGCGTCAGACTGAGAATGAACATTTCCCGGAGGTAGCACACAGGGCAAAAGAGAGAAACAACAGAAGGAGGAAAAGTTGGTGCAACGAGGAAGATATTGTAAAAGTGTGGCGTGTTTCATTCAAACGTCGTACGCACGCAGGAGAAGCGACAGAATTCGTGCCCCCGTTCGACTTAAAGCACCGCTCCGTGTTGAGATGCCCGACATCTGTGAGAACCTACCAAATCCCCATCCAGCCAGCCGGCCAACCAGTCCCGTATGTCCAATACCGAAATTCTATGTGACACTAAACATGAAAGGCTTCTCATTGTAAAACCCGGTAATCAACATTTCCCATCCTCGAGAGGTTGATAGTGCTCTTGCATGCTATACACGTGCCGTATCACCAGGTATCACAAGTCAGGGGCAATAATGATCGCCCTCTCCTTTTTAGCTGCACAGCTTCTTCGTATTCCCCTCGTGCTACTTCCATGCATGATGTCCCGTAAAGCCGTAGGGCATCATGTCCTCCAAGTGCGGCATGGGCTGCTGCGTGCCCGGGTCCAAATTCGGCAGGCCGTTGGCTGTTGTCGCAGATGAGTTTCCCCAGATATCAAAATCCAAGGCGCCGTTGAAGTCAAAGTAGTTGCCCATGTAGGTATCGAAGGGCGCGCCGTCTGATGTGTTGAAGTTCATCATATCGCCCGGTACAGCGCCAGTACCGTTCGCTGTTGCAAAATTGAACAAGTCATTGCCAGGTGTCCTCCCCGACTCGCTTTTGACGCTCGCACTGTCGTCCGACCCAGGCGTTAACAGGCGGAGCTTCTGCACGCACTTTGGCGTCTCGGGTGCAGTACCCAACCGGGCACGGAGCACCTCTTCTCGCTTGCGCCAGGCCTTAAAGATGAAGTGTGCAAGCTGGTAGTACATCTTTCGAGAGGAGACCTCGTAGAATTCCGGGTGGTACTTGTACACGTCTTCCACAACTTCCCATGCCTTGTCCACCAGGCGCCCGGTCGTGCGATGGCAGAGCTGCCCGACGAGGTAAGCGAAGACATCGAGTTGAAAGTGCAGTCGCGAGAACCAGTCCCAGCCCGGATACGACTCTAATTTGTACTGTTCGATTGCGTGGCTGGTGGTCATGACAGCTAACTTGAAAGTGTTGCTCGTATGATCGAATACCTCAGTGCCCCAGTCGGCTTCTTGACCTGGTGGCTTGCCTAATGTTGAAAGCTTGCCCAGGAGATGTTGGCACAACTGTCGAGCAAGCTTGTGAAGCGGTCCGGCGTCGGGTGTGGAATATTTCACGAACAACTCCTCGACATCTTTTTTGAGTTGCAGTATGACCTTTTTGTACTCATCTACCTGTCGCTTATTGGGCCCCGTGGTCCCTCTTGTTGAGTCGAGCTCATTGATCAAGAGGACGGTCTCAATACCGGGTAAATGTATAAGACCCTTGGCAATCTTGCAAATGACGATGATTAGCATCATGTCTGTCGGTCCGTTGGTGTCTTTGATTGGGCTTGTTGCAGCAGGCGACAAGTCTTCGTCGCTGATGTTTTTGGGCTCCTTCGTATCCCAACCGCGGGGCAATAGTGTGTGACTGAGTCCTGATAACATGGCATACTTGGCATCGACAAGAATGATCTGCCACCACAGTCGTCTCCTCATCTCGGTCTCGAAAGGTTTCAGACCCAACTGTTCGCCGTCGCGGTGCAGACCCATTTTCTGGGCGATTCGAATCACGAGGCCGTTCAATATCCATGACGCATGTCGATTGTACCGGCCTTGGAGAGAAATCTGTGTCGAGTAAGTTTTGTGGCTACGGCGCTGTTTGCATGACGGAGAACCTCACCAAATATATGACTAGCGCTTGAAGCGTCAAAAGATCGTGTGTCTTCAAGAAGCCCATGCGGGCTAAAGTCACCCTGACGCCCTGTCCAAACCTAGCTAGGGCCTTATCTCGTGTCATGCCCAGTGTTTCCTCACATTCGTCCTTGCTCATTGAGACGGTGGCGAGGAGGTATATGGAGAATAATAAAGCTTCGACATTTTTTGGAAGCTGCGGAGAAGGCCCTGTTGCTTCCAATAGGTAGGGCTGGACAGAAGGGACGTGTATAATCTTGGTCAAGGGATTACATCGGTCGAGGTAGATCTGCCACAGGCGCCCAATGTGGCTCGGACTCGGAGAGAGATCTTCTGAATTAGTGGTGGGGGATTCTGTTGCGCCAAAGACAAGTTCGGCGTTCTCATCAGGCGTGTCGGCTAGATCATCGGCAGGCATTGGAGTGGGCTCGTCACATGCGATCTCCTCGTCCACAATCTTGCGCATCGATTTGAGCTGGAGAGGTCATGTCAATTGACATTTTCAGCGCCGCGGATTGGGGCGGTACGGATGAATATACGTACCTCATCGTAAACTGTGGTCAGCAAGTACGAGTCCATAAAGCGCACACCGCCGTCCTCCTCGATCAACTTGCCGGCGGGCTTCCATTTCGGGATAGGGTCTTCGAGCTCAGGGATACGATCCGCGGGTTTAGGGGATGGGGATTTTGCAGGAGGCGGCGAGTCGGGTTTTGCGGTAGCGTACTCTTTCAGCAGCTCTTCGCATCGTGCCAGACGCTCCTGGAGGTCCTGGTTAGGCCTCCGGCGCTTCCGAGCTGGCGCTGGCGTGCTCGGGGTGCAAGTGACGTTTGCCTGTTGAGGGGGTTGGCGGCGGTCAGTTGGATAGCTTCCGAGAGGGTCCCTCCTTCACATGCATACCTTGAGACAATTTGCGCAAGGGAATGTCCTGTCGCACTTAATTTTTCGATGTTGGCACAAGACGCAGGCGAGAATGCGTTGTGGTTTGTTGGGCACTACTGGCGGAGCAGTGGAGCTGCTGGCACTGGCAGCAGTGGTGGAAGCAGCGGGAGTAGGTGCGGTGGTAGAGACAGGCGAATCCGCTGTTGATGATGAGATTGAGGGTTGGGCCTGGTGGACCGCTGGCTTGGAAGCCATCGTCTTGGTAGGTAGCTTAGCTGCTGTTTGGTGGCAATTGCGGCCCAAGACTGCTTGCTGAAGGCTCTTGTTTGGGTGAGGTCAAATTGCGCGTGGCATCTGGAAGAAACCCAAAGCAGTTGGCAGCGCCTTGAAGAGGTCCAGGTCGTGGACGGTGAATGGTTGACGTCGGGATCGCGACGGGAGCAAGAGGCGAATGGGCGGGCAGCGGGTAGTGCTTGGAGGGGTGAAACCTTGGAGGGAGAGGTTGCTAGATCCAGGATTGATCCACGTACGGGATTTGCAAGTAACATGTAGACGGAAAGTTTAAAAAGAGGGCTGCAGCCTCATGATTCGGTACTTGGGGGGGCGCAAAGTGGAGCCCGGAGTTACAAGACGTCTCTTGTAGTGGAATGGCCTATGGGTATGCTGTGAATGAGGTGTGAGGGTGGACAATCAACGGCTAGTCGCGCAATATGATGTGCAGATGGGAGGAGCGTTGATTAGGAAGAGTTCCGAATGTGGATGGATGTGTTCTACGGAGTCTTGCATGGTATTGACAAGTGACAAGTTCCCCACTCTTCCCTACCCTTTTCTGACGGCTCGTCTACTAATAGTAGTGATCTGTCTGTACATGTCAATTCGATACGAATACGCACCCGGGTACCAAGCGCCGGATGCCACAATCCGGGCGCGGTGAGGCTGAAGCTTCGCACGCTGTACTGCATAGGTAGATAGATGTGTTCAGGATGTCCCGACTTGGCTTGACGGCTCGCCGGGTTCACCGGAAAACCACTGTCCTTTTTTTGTTCGACTAGTTCGCCCTCCATGAACTCGATGAAATGAATAAGGCCAAACTTCAGCACGGGCTTCTCAAGCATGTCGATGAGGGCGTGCGCGCTTCAGACGGAGCCCCCCCGGTCTAACATCATCCCGGGCTTGGGGGAACCGTCCGCAGTGCTCGGATTAGCGGCCTGGCTCTCCTGCATGGTGCTGCGTGCAGTGCTACCGTATCGCTGGTGCACTCGAAGCTGTCAAAGTAGTAGTGGCGGCTTTCCTTACCTATAATAGGTGTATAGGATTGCCATATCTCGATGTATTTGTAAGTTATGGTACCACTTGACAATGACAACCCCACCCAGGCATGTATATCAAGTTGCACTATATACCGCACGCTTGTGAAGATCATTCGTCCTTTGCTGACTACTGCGTACTTCAGCACTGAGGTATGCTGTGGCGCTGTAGTGCTGTGGTGCTGGACAGTACAAAGAATGTACTGAGGGACGTTTAGAAATATGGACCACCTGCAAGACAAGTAAACAGGCAGACGGGAAGACGGGACGGTCTCGGTTCGAATTCCACTCCCGACCTCGGGCTCTGGAACCCGGGGAAAACCCACACAAGCGACAATTTGACTGCAGTGCACTACGGTCCATCGTGCAAAACATCCTGGCGCTGTCTAGGGATTGACCTTGAAGCTCCATCCCTGAAAACCGTCCCTCCATTTGCCAATCAGAGCCCCGCAATCGCTGCTGACAGAAAATCTGCCGTCACCGACGCGTGCGATGTTCGGCCTGGGCTTTTTTTTCTCAAGTCGCTTTTGCATTCTTCTCCACCAAAGCCTCAAAAAAGTCACATCCAACTTCTGACACAAGACTCGCTATCTTACTTTGGCGAACGTTCTCAGTTTGAGCTTATGCATGGCTCGTGACTCCGTGATAATGACTGCGATTTTGCACGTATAGCACACAATGTTTTGCTTGGTGAGTCTGACACTGAACACCCTCGTTGAGATATATATGTATATATATATATACATATGATTCTGTGTACACATCGACCAAAAGAGCAAACATACTAAGACTTCGCGGTTAGAGGAGCCGTCTCGCCCTCGCGGCGGTGCGAGGTTCTCGCCAGTTGGCCCTCCCCAAAGCCGGAGCCCCAATATCTTTCATACGAACAAGCCGATACACAACTTCAGCATCAAGGCCCAATGCCACAGCCTTCCACTCCCAACTCGAAGACCCCTCCACCTCCTCCCTGCTCGCTTCACTCAAGACGCCCCCTACCTCCACACCACAGACTCTCACCGAGAAGATCGTGCAGCGATACTCCCTCGGCCTCGCCCCAGGCAAGAAGGTCAAGGCTGGCGACTATGTCACCCTATCGCCTCACCACTGCATGACCCACGACAACTCGTGGCCCGTCGCCCTCAAATTCATGTCCATCGGCGCATCCAAGATCCACGACAACCGCCAAGTCGTCATGACACTGGACCACGACGTGCAAAATAAAAGCGAATCCAATCTCAAGAAATATCAACAAATAGAGGCCTTTGCCCAGCAGCACGGCGTTGACTTCTATCCAGCCGGCCGCGGCATTGGCCACCAGATCATGGTCGAGGAGGGCTACGCTTGGCCTGGCACCGTGACCGTCGCCTCCGACAGCCACAGCAACATGTACGGCGGCATCGGCTGCCTAGGCACCGCCATGGTGCGCACCGACGCCGCAAGTATATGGGCTACGGGCCGCACATGGTGGCAGATCCCGCCCATTGCAAAAGTCACCCTCACCGGGATCCTACCACCTGGCGTGACGGGCAAGGACGTGATTGTTGCGCTGTGCGGGCTGTTCAACCAGGACGATGTTCTCAACCACGCCATCGAATTCACTGGCTCTGAGCAGACAATGCGCAGCATTCCCGTCGACGATCGTCTTACCATCGCCAATATGACCACCGAGTGGGGCGCGCTCACCGGCTTGTTCCCCATCGATTCGGTCTTGCAGTCTTGGCTGCGCGCACGGGCTACGACGGCAGCCATGTTCGACGCTGGTTCTGGAAAGCGCTTCACTCACGAGAAGATCGATGAGCTATTGCAGAATCCTTTGAGTGCTGACCCAGGCGCAACGTACGCCAAGTCGCTGTACCTCAACCTGAGCACACTGTCGCCCTTTGTGGCCGGTCCTAACTCTGTCAAGGTTGCCACGCCACTGAAGGACCTCGAGGCTCAGGACATTAAACTTCACAAGGCCTACCTCGTCTCCTGTACTAACAGCCGCTCATCCGACATGGCAGCCGCAGCGCGAGTCTTCCGAGAAGCTGCGGCCGACAACAACGGCGAGATCCCCAAGGTTGCTGATGGCGTGAACTTTTACATCGCTGCCGCATCCATTCCAGAACAGCAACTCGCAGAAGCAGCCGGTGACTGGCAAGTCCTGCTGCAAGCCGGCGCAAAGCCACTGCCCGCCGGCTGTGGGCCTTGTATTGGCCTAGGCACAGGCCTTCTTGAGCCGGGTGAGAACGGCATCAGCGCGAGCAACAGGAACTTCAAGGGACGCATGGGCTCGACCGACGCAAAAGCTTACCTTGCTAGCCCCGAGGTCGTCGCAGCGTCCGCGCTGCAGGGCAAGATCGCCGGGCCAGGGTGGTACGAGAAGCCCGAAGGCGTGGAAAAGGTTATCATCGGTGAAGGCGAGGGTGACCACCAAGTGGACAAGGCGCTGAGCATCGAGGACGCGCTCGACAAGTACCTAGCCGAGGCGGAGAGCTTGATCGCTGCAGGGGAGAAAGAATTCTCCGATGGTGCTGAATCTGCCTCTGCTCAGTCACAGGAAGCGAAGACCGACAGCGGCAGTGCAGAATCCCTGACTGAGATTCTCCCGGGCTTCCCTGAAAAGGTAGAGGGAGAGATCATTTTCTGCGACGCCGACAACATCAACACCGACGGCATCTACCCGGGCAAATACACTTACCAGGACAACGTCTCGGTCGCCAAGATGGCCGAGGTCTGTATGGAGAACTACGACACGGCCTTTGCCACCATCGCCAAGCCCGGCGACATCCTCGTCGCCGGCTTCAACTTTGGCTGCGGCTCCTCGCGCGAGCAGGCCGCGACGGCCATCCTGGCAAAGCAGATTCCGCTCGTAGTGTCGGGCAGCTTCGGCAACATCTTTTCCCGGAATAGCATCAACAATGCGCTGATGGGCGTCGAGGTCCCGCGGCTAGTCGAGCGACTCCGCGCGACGTTCAAGGGCGGCGACGACAAGGTCGCGACAAGGCGCACGGGCTGGCGGTTTGTGTGGGATGTGCGACGGAGTCAGGTGGTGGTGACGGAGGGCGAGGGCGGCGAGACGTGGAGCCAGAAGGTTGGCGAGCTGCCGCCGAATGTGCAGGAGATCATTGCGCGGGGTGGGCTGGAGAAGTGGGTGAAGTCACAGATTGAGGCGTGAGATGTGTGTGGCAGATGATGAAGAAGAAACTTCGGGTTTGCATTGTCTGGGTAACGGTTCTCAAAAAAGTTCTGGGGCGTTTTACTGCTGTGTACAGCTCGCACTAAATTGATTGGTAAATATGCGCAACATAGAACAAGAATACATCGAATTCGATATAATCGCACATTTCACCAAGGCGCCGTGGAGATGACCTCGTCCATTCAACCTCGCTACACTTACATCACAATGGTCAGCAAGGCCATCCTTGGGAAAAAGACTCACAAGACTTTGTGTGCAGGACAATTAATTTTACTTGTACTTGAATCCTCGGTTCCCTACCGGCACATCCGAACCCCGTTCCATCATAGGCCTCGGGCAACTCATCGAACTCAGAACACCGTTATCAACGGTAAGTCCGGGATCGTGAATTGCCGGCAGCACACTGCCCCCCGAAATAAACATCTCATTCACCTGGACGATCTGGAACTCTACGCAGCATTCGTAATGCGTGGCACCAACAGCAGAGTGACCCCACTTCGCCGAGACAATAGGCGAACGCGGCAGACGTCTTAGAATCCGAGATGGAGCCCGTAGATACCAACACTCTGTCAGGTTTCATTTCAAGTATCTCCAGGACACCTTGCAAATTGAGGCCCGTCTTGTCAGTCGGGCCAATTCGTGAAAAGTTATGTGTACAGTGCGCTGAGCTCCATTCAGAGCTTGCTTGTTCCTTTTATCATTACATGCTACATCCGTCGATGCTGTACGAGCTTTTCGATATACAACGGCTAATCCGTCCGTCCGGCCGTATTCCTGCAGCAAATCACGAAGCCTCTGCGACAGAGACCAAGACGGTGATGCTCTGCTCTGCCGTGTCTTCAGTTTTCCTCTCCATTTCATGGTATCATATGCAAAGTTGCGTATTGCCCGCAACGCTGTAGTAAAGTTTTCAAGACCGATCCTTTTCTCCGGTCTCTAGAGGCGCATGCCCAAAAAAAACAAAAGCCAAAAACGGGAAGAAAAAAAATATAAGGGAAGAGAGGCCTCCCAATGCTTTGCATCCAGATACGCCAGTGTATAAATCCGACCGCTCTGTTGTTCCGTTCTTTTTCTCCAGGCAACGATGATGTGGTTTCGCTTTCACATAACTGTACACTCTCGGTCAGGCACTTCGGCCTTGCTCTTCTTCGTCTCATGGTCTTTGTCGCCGGGGCGACTCTTAGACTTTCCCTTCCGGCCATAGTGATGATGATGCCGGTGATGGTCCTTCTCCTTTCTCTCACCGTTCTCGCCTTCTGCTGATGGTCGTTCTGGCGCAACAGTGGCAATCGGTGTCTCCTCGCCATCTTCAAGACTCAGGTCAGCCTCGCGAAGTGGCTCCTTGCTCTTACTTCTGAGATTGAGACGTGAGAGACTAATGCTGATCCGGCTCTCTCCCACCTGGCTTGTCGGCCTGCTGCGACTGTTCGACTTGGTGAACTTGGCAGCTGCCCTCGACAACCTCTGCGCTGTGGTCTCTTCCGCTGGTGTGATTGCCGGTGACGGCCCGTTCTCAGGTGTGATTGCTGGGGTACCTGTCGGTTCCGAGAAAGCTACACTGCCGCGACGTGAGTTGTCTGGGCTGAGGAATGTGGTGTACACAGCACCATCCTCCTCGTTACTGAGGCTTAGGCGAGGTGGTCGGTCCAGTTCGGATGAGAAGCGTAGACTAGGCCCTGCTGAGTTCAATGTTGAGTTGTCAAAATAGCCGCTAGCTGGTCTTGACAGTCCTGCACCATCGCTACCAGTCGTAATGCTAGCAACATTAAGAGTAGAGTCATTGTACGATGGAGGCCCTGTCTCGGATCCTGCGACAGATATGTTGGTGACATCGACCATCGGGACAATTTGATAGAAAACTAGGTACGGCATCTCTTGTTTTAGAGCCTCCTTGATATCATCAACGTAGGTTACACGGGTCTCTGCGAGATCGTCGAACTTGACCCATTGAGCGTCCTCATAGTCTGGTGGAGGGTCATTGTCGTGACGGCGGTTGTCGGTAAGGAGTTTGGGATTGACCCGAGCGAAACTGATGTAGTGACCCGAGTGTACTGAATCGCCTCTATGGCAGACAACAGACTGGAGAACCAGCTTGTACTCCATGCTCAGAGAATTGTCCTCTTCGATTTTGGAGTCCTCCGCCACCATGAAATGAGGTAGTCGCAGACTATCCGGGATGTCGATGAATGTGTTCTGCCTTTTTGCAAGCCCGTCCTCCGTCATTAAATACCTCTTCAGACAAATACCAACAACGGGGCGCTGGTCGAAATGTGTGACGATCTCTTTGTCGGTCTGCGGTTCACTGTCCGCAGCCGAGTGCCACGGTATCAGCCTGAAGAACTGCCATGCAGGAATCGTGACAGCTTTCACAACTGTGGAACCTTTCCTCTTGGCCTTTTGCAGCAATGACCCAGCATCCGAGTCGGTCGGTTTTCCTTCGTCATCCAGCACAATGCGCTGTATTATACTCGTCGATCTATGACGGATCGTTGGGCGCGCTGTCACGGGTGTGGAAGACTCCCCATTCGGAACAGATGCATCAACAATCGAGCGCCGCTGCTTGAGCGACTCTCCGTCAACTTCGTCCAATGCTTCGGCTTCCTCTTCTGGATCTTTCTCCGGAACTGACTCTTCCTCTGGGACTGAGTCCTCTTTCACGATCCGTATGGTACTCCTAGTGCTCAACGTGGGCCTGTCCCCCTTTTCTACCACGCCGTCGCGGGACACGTCTACTTTGGTGTTGAAGTACTCTTCGAGGCAATCCTCGAGCTTGACGCCCTTGCCTGTGGGGTCTGCCGGCACTGCTAGATTTAGGAGGCGTTCGTAGACCACCTTGTGATCGTCTGTATCTCTCCATCAGTCAAGATGACCGGAAAAGGAGAATTCCAAGCATTTGACTTACCTTTGTCGCCCTTGCCTTGGTGGAATAAATCGACCTGCAGTGTGAGTAACGGCAACTGGAGGGTCTCGGTGATAAAAGCGAAGGCTTCGGATGTGTCCTGTTGTTCCAATAATTTGGCATCTGACCAACCACAAGCAGATAGCGCCTCTTGTATCAATTGCGTCTGTACATCGTCAGCGTAGTTCCATAAGGGCTACTTTGTACTGTAGTCCATACCATGTCCGTGTGTATAAGCTTTCCCGTTCTCAACATGTTTACCCAAAGACGAATCAAGGCGGCAAGATTTCGTTTGGGCTCGTCAGGCAAATCGTTCTTCAGCATGCACTCGAAAGCCTCCAGCTTCGCGAACATGGCAAAGAGCAGTGCGTCGAGGTAGCAAGTCACATTTCCACGGTTTTCAGCGCCGACCATATGTACATTTGGATCGTAAGGTAGGATTGTCCCAGACTCGGAGCGTTGATGAAGCAGGAGGATTTCGAGTGCTTTTTCTGGATTTCCGGCGGCATATTTGCTCCTCAGGGCAAAAAGTAGGTATTCATTCGAGATGTCGTGGACGTCCATTTCGTCGAGAGTTTTTGACATTTCTTCAATCTGTAGGCGGTTTCACAATCAGTCTCGGCTTCTTCGACGGTGGCATTCTTCAACGATGCGAACCTTTGCATTTTCTTTCTCTCTCTCGTCGACCCCGCTTGCAGGCTGTGTATTCGAGTTGTTCTTGAACATGGCGAAGAATGTTTCACTAGAGAGAGGCCGGGACTAGAGTCGCTGGTGTGTTAGCGCGTCGCGTCGATCCAACGGTCCGAGCGAGACCTGAACGTACCTTGTGTCCCTCCGAAGACTTGCTCCTTCGATGGCCATCCTTCTTGTCACGTAGAGTGAGCAATCGCTTTGGTATACTAGCCTTCATGATGGTGTCGAATTGCGAGGTATTCGCAAAATCCAAGATCGTGTTGCCCAGGTGAGGTCGACTGGACGGGAACGGGAACTAGGTCGGGCCACGGCGCGGGGCAAGGGAAGGAGAGGGAAGCAAAGACCAGAAGCCCAGTGGCTCGAGGCTATCTCGCAAAGAGCGACGGGAGCATGTCTTGGTGGGGGGATCTGGGGAGAGAGAGGCGAATTTGAGATAGACCGTTTGAAGATTGTCCGGAGACCCAGATTAAACTTGCTAGCAGAACCAAAGAAGAGGTGTACGTAGGGGTGGTGCCGATGTTTCTCGGTCGAGACCAGCGTTGGGCGTAGCGTATGTGGAGCCTTTTTGTTACTTGCAGTCTGTCTGCCTTTCTGCGTTTTGGGTTCTGTGTATTATTACACACAAGACAGTGCACGGTGTGTGTGGAGAAGGAAGGGATCTTCGCTGGACTATAGGTTCCAGCAGGATGGCCCTGGGCAGGGTAGGATCGGTTCAGTGGATGCTGCGGAAAGAGCTGGATTTACGTGGTTGTGGATGGATGGTGGGGGTAAAGCATCCCCTGGTGGTCAGGGGACGGACAAGCCTGACAAGGCGTTTCGGCTGCGGCCAAGCGACCTATTTCGAAGGCACATACCTCATATTGTAGACATTGCCCGTCCAAGTGAAACAGAATATAAGGTGGCTTTGAACGAACCGAGTCGAGGAGAATGGCTCTGTCTGTCCTACATACTGGCCTACGACTCTTTGGTCCGTGTAGTGCATTCAACTCATATAAGATGACGCCGCCCGGGAGGCGGGCCCAAGAGTCCGTCCGGTTGTAGTATGGTCCAGTACAAAGTATGTACCTGAATGTATTTTTTTTTGCTTAGGTGCTTTCTTGCTTTTTCATACAACTACGCCTGTCAACTTTGTCTCATTGTCACCATGCTAGGCCGTTGCAAACACTATCTGTAGTATTCGGTTATGTTTTTCATCCACAGACAAAAGCAGCTTGTTGTCGGTCATCTATGAATACCAGACAAATCGCTTCTACAGACAATAATCACCGACGAGGGGAATAGAAATTGGCAGAGATACATATCCACGCTGATCTGCATACTCCTGCATATACTCTGGCAGCCATCGACTCCGTACGCACGCGCAGATCAGCCTGGATCTCGACAGATCTCGGTTAACAATGTTTAGAGTTCTGTCAGCGTCAGAAGGTGAGTGCGGAAGCCAGCTGACGATTGCTTTGGTTGCAGCCCATAAATCATAACATACTATGTACGAACCTACCTACCTAGGTACCAGTACTTACCGAGTAATTGCTCGATACGAGTATAATTGAGTTAAACAATCGGGCCCACAGTGTTGGGTCCTTCCAATGGTACCTCCTCCATTTACCATGCCACCCCACTGCTCATACCTCACGATCACACCCACACTCGCGGACGGTCCGACCCCATTCTTCACCTTGGGCAGCATTCTAGCACATCATAGTACTATGTAGTGCGTATTATGACGGAAAACACGCAATACTGGCCCTGCTGGTGTACGACAGCAGACCAATCCTGCCATCGGGGTCTCCGGCCCGATTCGTCCAACACCTCATTTGGCGTTCTTCATACTGACTGGTTCTTCATACCGACTGGCTGGAAGCGCTAGCTCAGCTGCCAGTGGTCACACACCTATGATGATCTTGACACACCTGTCAGCTCATCAGCATCATACCTCGCGCGGGGTGTTGCAAATCATCACCCTTCTAGAAAGATCTGTCGAATTTAGGCGAACTCTGGGTGCTCCTCACCAACACCTTTTGCATCCCGGCACTCTGGAACGCCATACGAAAATCCAGGGTCCTGAGGGTGCCAGATTGCGACACTACCCCAGTAACTCCCAGCAAAAAAAAGAATTGGAGATTGGAGCTGGGATGTCCCAGTTCTTCCTGCCAGCATGCTCGCGTGTCAAGCATCAAGTTGCGGGGTCGACGGGCTAGCCCACTGCTGGTCTGGTCTGGATCTACTGGCCTGTGCGTCCCCCGCAGGTGAGAACTGAGCCGAAGCTGGCTTCCCGAGGCTAGGTAGATTTGTCTGTGCCAGCCCACCAACTCGCAAGCTTCGTCAATCACTCAATGAAAACGCCCTCTTTTTGACCGCGCATATCACCACCATGGAGCCCTCAAATACGGGAGAGGCTCCACCCGTGGATATCCATGCGCCCTTTACACGAGCAGAACGAATGGCGCAGCTTGCTGAGATTGACCAGGTACGCTCGCGTCTTCTCGTAAACCTTCGAGTGCTCTACCATCACGTCACAGTCGCATCTAATCATACCTTTCCAGGACATCGTCTCTCTCCTCGCCCTCAGTGGCAATGCCCTAAAAAGCCTCGGCAGACAACCGCAGCCCACAGGCGAGAACGAGGAGGCACCGAAAACTACCGACGAACAAACTCAAACCTTCCAGGATACCATGGACAATTTCTTGACCACGCTGCACAAAGTCGACGTGCGCATGAAGCGCCAGATTTTTGGGCTGGAAGAGGCCGGTATCCTGACCCTTGATAAGACCAAGCCGAAGGATGACGAGGGTGTCGACCCAGCGCAGAAACCTACTATTGAGCCAAATGGTATGGGCCTGGTGGGCAACCTGGACGTTGGTTGGTTGAATAGCCGGAGCAATCAGGTCGAGTTGGAGAAAGAGGCGGAGTTGTGGACCAGTGCACGTAAAGCACTGGAGAATGTGTCGCGCGGCACTGGCACGGCTGGCCAGGTTGGCGATGGGGACATAGACATGGCCGAAAACGCGGATTTCTAGAGTTCCGTCACGATGCCAGCCTGATCAGCACGAGCGGGAACTATGGCGAGATAGGGATGTGAATACCTAGGGATGTTCCGAGGTCACCATCTCGAGGCTAGCGTAACGACCCTGGCCAGCATCAACGAGAGTTGACCCAGCACCTCGACGATAAGTCCGCGAAAGATGTTTCATCTAGGCTTCTGCGAACGAGACATCGGCTGATATTATTGATATCCTCATCGCCAATTCGTCACTACAGGCACCGAATATGGTGGCATTTCGGGTCACAATGTGCAAGCTTCAGTTGCAAGACGCTTCTTCTGTGACGCATGGAACAAAGTCCCAGGCATTCAAGAGAAGCCGGCAGGGCGAATTTCTATTTCAGGACGGAGTACGGCGCATCAAGCCCAGTTAAGGGTGGCTCATGGGTGGACAAAATGGTGCAATCACTGCAAGATACCCAATATTCGATTTTAGTTCCTTTCAGACTATAACGAGGCTGTATATTATCATAACAATGTTGGAACTTCGGGAGTATCAAAATTCCGGCAGATTTATTGAATTGAAGATTGTTTGTAAGGAGAGGTAGATAATTGTGTCATACCCTCACTTCCTTTTGCCAGAAGTCACTGTAAGATAGATGCATCAAGAGTCCCACTCATGAGACCAATGTGAGGAATTTGAACAACCTGATGAGTCTGCTACCCCTCGTAATGTGATTCATGATATGCTTGCAGTGATGACATGTGCTAATGCCAGTCAAGCATCTAGGAATTCGAGAATGAGTTGTATATGAACTCTTCAGGAAGTTCAGCTTGATGTTGCACACTTAGTCATCATGTATACGAAAACACCATGTACCGAGCTTGCAGGGGGGACGCCTGTCCAGAAGAACATGGCTGCTCTCCAGGCCCTCTTATCTGTACGCGCCTACTGTATTTCGACAACGCGTCACCCTGGAATCAACTACATACTACCTAAACTGGTACAGCGCATCTTCCACAAGACCATTGGTCATCAAGAATTCGTCGCTTTGTTTGCATTTGCAGTTTCGACCCTCGCTTACTGCTGACTTTGCATTTTGGGAGTTGAGAAGTGCTGTGTGCGTTTCACCATGTCTTTGGAAGGCGAGCAAGACCACGGCAAAATGGAGGCCTTCTTGCGCAAGTGGCGCCAAACAGCCTTCAATGCAGGCCAGTTCCAGACAGCAATATTTGTCGGTGACAAACTGTTGGCTCTGACAAGTCAGTACTCATCGTTTTTGATTCAGCTATGTTGTGCCTGCTCTGCTCTTTGGTCCTTGACTGACACTGGTGCATCTATAGATGACGATAACGACGCCTTTTGGATGGCCCAGGTCCACTTCTCGACCGGCAACTACACCCGAGCCCAGAAGTTTCTCGAAAACCGAGATCTCGTTAGGCGGAATTCCTCCTGCCAGTATCTAGCCGCCCATTGCCTCATCAAACAAGCTCGATTCGATGAAGCACTTACCATACTTGGCGAGCGAGACCCCACATACCTCATCAGGTCCAGCGAGGCGAACAAGCGCAAGACAGCGTCAACTTCGAGATCCCATAACGTCTCGCGCATCGAGTCGGAGGCAGAGGCGGGTAACAGACGCTATGAGGCCGGCATGTGCTACCTGCGAGGAATTTGCTACGCCAAGCAGAATGCTTTCGATCGCGCCAAGGAGAGCTACAAGAACGCAGTTCGCATCGACGTGCAGTGCTTCGAGGCCTTCAACCAGTTGACTAAGAACTCGCTATTGTCGCCGACAGAAGAGTGGGACTTTTTAGAGTCTCTCGACTTCGAATCTTTGGGGCCTGACGATGGTACGGATGCTTCCCAGGAGATTGCCATATACGTTGAGAATCTATACTGCACCCGGCTCTCAAAGTACCGCAAGCAACACGTTTTCAACTCGGCTTGCGAGACTCTGGCCACCCACTACAAGCTAGATAACAACCCAGACATTCTGCTAGCAAGAGCAGATCAGCTCTTCACCCAGTCACGCTTCAAGGACGCTCTACAGCTGACCAATGCTATCCTAACGGAAGACAAGTATAACTTCAGCGTCTATCCCACCCATTTAGCCTGTCTGTACGAATTGAAAGAGAAGAACTTGTTGTTCCTGGTTGCTCACGAACTCGCGGACACTCATCCTGAAGAGCCGTGTACCTGGCTCGCCGTTGCGATCTACTACTTCCACATTGGTAAGATTGCTGAAGCTCGCCGCTATTTTAGTAAGGCAAGTATGATGGACGCTCATTTTTTCCCTGCCTGGATCGGCTTCGCGCATACCTTCGCTGCGGAAGGCGAGTACGATCAGGCTATCTCCGCCTACTCAACAGCTGCAAGGCTATTCATGGGCACCCACCTACCCCAAGTCTTCTTGGGTATGCAGCATCATGCGATGAACAACATGACGGTAGCTGAGGAGTTCTTCAACACTGCGTATGAGTTGTGTGACACGGATCCACTGCTCTTGAACGAGATGGGGATCGTTTACTACCATCAAAACAGACTGAAGGAGGCCGTTGACAAATTCAAAGAGTCGCTTCAGATATCGGAGGCAATCGACAGCGATCCGCAAGCTTGGATTGTGGCGCGCACGAATCTGGGGCATGCCTATCGCCGCCAGCGCAAGTTTCAGCAAGCGCTCATTGAGTTTGATGCGGTGTTACGGGAGAATGGCAAGGATGCGGCGATCTTCTGCTCCAAGGGTCTCATATACCTCGATATCGGAAGGCCAGATGAAGCTGTCAACGTGCTTCATGAAGCGTTGGCCCTCAACCCCCAAGACCCTATTGCAACAGAGCTGCTGCTCAAAGCACTCGATGAGAGCTCGACCAACGGACGTATTTTGGGTGACATCAACGACGATGGAATGGTTGACTTCGAGGCTGAGTTGGAGCAGCTTAAGCATGATGCTAGGTCCAAGTTCGTGACCAAGCTGAACGGTTCACGCAGTAGGAGTAAAGGCAAGGGCAAGGAGACAGCAGCTGCATCTAGCGAGAGGAGAAGAATAAGCATGATGGAACTGAACGAATGACGAAGTCTTGAAAATTCTCAATGTAGTTCAAAAGGCGTTTTCGAGCATTTCAAGGCGTCTCGGCAGGCATTCTGCTAGGTGTTCAGGAAAGGGTATTTCAAGGGACCGGGACGGTATCGGCATCGGTCGGGATTTGGGGAGCACTGCTTAATCATGATAGATACCATGGACAGGACAGGAAGAATAAGGGAGGGGTCATTGTTCTGGCTAGAACAGGCTCAATGCTATAGCGTTTTTTGAGACACCCTCTGCAACCTGCCTAGGTAACCATGCGATGGTGGTGACAGCAGTGGACGGCGACAAAAGGTGAAGAGGGAGGAGAGACCTGGCATTTGAAATTTCCTATTCGATGTCGAACAGAGTAGAATTCAACCAACAGTACAAATGGCAGTGAATCCTCTCTACTCAGATTTCGTATAAAATTATATCCTTGAGACTCGAGGATGACCACTGCATGAGCAGCCCTGAGGAGAGCACCCTCGTAAGAACGTAGTGACGCGCAAATGATTGAATTATCGACAAAGCAAATAAACCCAAAACGGGAATAATAACAAAATCAAGATGAGATCGTTTTGGAGAGGCTGTGTAGATCGATAAACCTGGCGTGTAAGTGAGGTGTCAACAATGTGGTCCCGTTGGTTGCCGTTCGAAAACGCCGATCACGGCGGAAGCTTATCATGACCTCAAGCTGCCAGAACCAGACACTATATGAAAACACACGGGTCTCTTCTCGATCACTTCCACCAAATTAATCGAGATTTATCGATCTATACAGTCTCTCATCACCCAGGGACCTCGCGACTACAAGCTCTCAGCCATCATCTGATTCTGCCGCAACAGCATTTTCCGTTCAGTCTACCCTTGCGGCCTACACAGGCAGTGGACCCCCAACAACGCCCACCGCATCCGTTTCGCCAGCAAGATGGACACCCTCGAAACTCAGAGGGCAGGGTTCGAGGAGACTCGTACAGCTTTCTTCTACGGTACTACTCTATCGTATGCCATCCCAGAATCTCAAAACTAACAACCTTACAGGCACTCTGGTAATCAGCCCCGACTCGACCCCCGAGTGACCTGCTCTAGGGGACACCGGCAGGCTGACACCATGCAACAACAGATGGAGCCTCAAGTATTCTTCTCCGTCTGCTATAGCGATAGAGACCCGTCTCAAGACATCAAGGCTCGGCACGCTTTCAAGCCCGCCGTCCTCCACGGATACTGTCGTCATCGAGTCCGGGGCGCCGACTATCCGGGAATGATCGAGGACCCCAGCCATAGTGTCTTCGGCATGATTGTCAGTGGCATCACGAAGTCCAATCTGGAGCGTCTGGACTTTTTGTAAGTGCTTTTCATTTGGTCTGCCCTTGTGTCAGAAGACGCGAGAGTTGCCTCGAAAGCTTAGCCTTCTTGTCCCATTCGAGATTACGAAATGAACCGACTTGCTGAGTACGGGGTCCGGAGTTCCTCGCAGTTCCTAACTTTTTTCTTATAGTGAGGGCTCTCAGTATGACCGCCGTGTAGTCCGGCCTATGCTGTTGACTAAGGTAGGCGATGAGAAAGGCGAGGGTAACATCGAGGGCGAGCAGGTGATCACGGAGTCGTACATTTTCCTCGACAAGGGCGACCTAGAGTTTGGGGAGTGGGATTTCGCAGAATTCAAGCGCGACAAGCTGACGAAGTGGACGCGTGCTGGCTACGTTTTTGAGGGTAATTACCCCC
>JAPEVC010000164.1:0-83916 GCA_027946555.1 Gnomoniopsis sp. IMI 355080
CCCTCGACCCCTCAGAGCTTCGGCTACGGCCACCCCCAAAACTACGCCTTCCAGTACTCGCAGTGCACCGGCAAGCGGAAAGCCCTGTTGATCGGCATCAACTACTTTGGCCAGCGCGGCCAGCTGCGCGGCTGCATCAACGACGTCCGCAACATGTCCGCCTACCTGGCCGAGCACTTTGGCTACAAGCGCGAGGACATGGTCATCCTCACCGACGACCAGCAAAATCCCATGAGTCAGCCGACAAAGCAGAATATCCTGAGGGCGATGCACTGGTTGGTGAAAGATGCAAGGCCGAATGATTCGCTCTTTTTGCACTATTCAGGTTAGTGGTTGATATACATTGAAGGCAAGAAAAGAGTAGCGGTTCTAATTCCTTCCACACACAACAGGTCACGGCGGTCAAACAAAAGACCTAGACGGCGACGAAGACGACGGCTACGACGAAGTCATCTACCCCGTCGATTTCCGCCAAGTAGGCCACATTACCGACGACGAAATGCACCGCATCATGGTCCGACCCTTATCCGCCGGCGTCCGCCTCACCGCCATCTTCGACTCGTGCCATTCCGGCACCGCCCTCGACCTGCCCTACATCTACTCCACCCAGGGCGTCCTCAAGGAGCCCAATCTCGCCAAGGACGCCGGCACCAACATCCTCGGCATGCTCTCCGCCTATGGCCAGGGCGATCTCAACGGCATGTTCAAAAAGGGTCTGGGCCTGTTCACCCGCGCGACAAAGGGCGACGAGGCACATGCCAAGACGTTGGCCACAAAGTCATCTGCTGCGGATGTGATTATGCTTTCTGGAAGCAAGGATGATCAGACATCGTACGTTGTTGTGGCGTCCTTCCCCACGAAAGCGCAGGAGACACTAACTGTAATCGTCACCCCAGAGCCGATGCCACCATAGCTGCACAAGCAACAGGCGCCATGTCATGGGCCTTCATTACAGCCCTAAAGAAGAATCCCCAGCAGAGCTACGTCGGACTTCTCAATAGCATCCGTGACGAGTTGGCGAGGAAATATTCCCAGCGACCACAGCTATCTTGCAGTCATCCACTGAGTACGTCAAAACTCTCTCATACGTCCTACGCCCCAGCCAGCTAAATCCCTCCCTCCCACTCGATATAGATACCGATTTGCTCTTTGTCATGTAATTCAAAAAGAAAGAAGAGAAACCCTGTACCAGCCAGTCAACAATCTTTTCTTACAAACAGACGAAAAGATAATGAGAACCAACAAAGACCGATTCAGCCTTGATAGCATCATCAGCATCATCTGCATCAGTTCGAACAAGCGATTATGATTTCTGAACGGGAAATGGGCGCGATATTTCGACACTGCGAGGGAGGACTTTAGGAGTTTTTCTTTTTATCTTCACTGGGATGGGCGGCAAGGCATATTAGGAGCAAAAGTGGTATCTTGATGCGGGGTGTTTACTGCTGAATAATGAATGACAAGCATATTGGTTAGCATTTGGTAGGATATGGTTCCAGAGGGTAGAAACGCCCTCATGTCGATTATCTCAATTCATTTCGGTCTTGTGCTCACAAGCCTCAACAAAATGTCACATTTGTTACATCAACTTGGCTCATTGAATGAAAAGAAACGCTTCGTCGCTCGCTTTCGGGATTGGGTGGTCATATCGGAAGAATCCATACCATATACTACAACCTGATGACGCCTGTATCCTCATTTCCCGTTCGTCATATTACCCTTCTTCCATGAATGAAGAGCAGTACATATCCCCCTATGCATACTCCAAGCAGATGCCAGTAAGGCCCCAATCCCCACACAACGCCCAACGCAACTGCGTGTCTTTTGCCCAGAACACCACCACTTTACATACTATCCACACTGAACGCCTCCGTACCGTCCAACTCGCCATAGTCCTGTGCCATCCGTTCCTCCCTCTCACGTGATGAGCTATCGATGTCAAACTCCAGCGGCGCAGCACTACTCTCCACTTCATCCAGCTCACTGTCTTCACCATTCCTCTTCCGCTTGTTCACGTCCTTGACAAATGCAGTGAACTTGCTGCTGGAGGTAGCGGTGGTGGCGGCAACGGGCTTCTTAATTCCGGCACCGCCAAAGAAAGCAGGAGCAGGTGCAAACGTCGGGACAGGCTTCTTAATCCCACCACCATTGACAACGGGAGGAGCAAAGGTTGTGGCAGGCTTCTTAATCCCCCCGGCGACAACCGGGTGCTTCTCATACTCGTCCCACTTAGACACAAGCACTTTACGCAGCTCCTCTTGCTTCCTCCACTCGCGCGCCGCAATTTGCAGACGCACCATAAAGCGGACAGCGTTGGTGGCGCGCTTGAAGGCCTTGGCGGGCGTGCTGCTCGTTTTGTGAAAAGTCTGCCCGCTTGTTGCGATGGGTAGATTGGGGAAGTTGATTTGGTGTTTAAGACGGAGCTGCTTGGTGAGGGTTTCGAGCTTGAGTAGATCGTGCTCGTTGCTATAGTGCCAGTCAGTATCTATAATTCATGGACTTTTACCATCAAAACTTACACCTGGTCCTTGATATTCATCTCCGAGATCAAGAATTGCTTCGCAAAAGCTGCATCATCTCTCAACCTCAGCTCCCGCTGCCATCGTGCCTGCATCCACTCCATCTGTACAGCCATACTCCGCATCTGCTTAAGATGCTGGCGTTCTGCTGCTTCGGCCGCACGAACAATCGTGTCAGTGTGCATCTGCGTGTCGTTGTCGTCCTTAAAGTGAATAACCCGCGCGGCATTGTCGTCTCCAACAGCCAGGTCGTCCTCATCCTCTTCATCGGCGTCATCCTCCACCTCAACAACACGAGGAGGCTGGTAGTTGGAGGACTGGGGCGGCAGAATATCATACTGCGTCGACAGGTCCATGTCCCGCTCCTTGCCATTGCTAGTCATGCCATTCACAGGAGGAAACGTTGAGACGGTGAAGCGGGCGCGCGCGACAGAGGCTTGAGCCATGGCAGCCTTGGCAATAGCTTCGGCATCCTTCTTTGCCCTCTTGAGAGACTTGATATTTTGCTGTAATTTGACAACATCAGTGCTCTTTGTGTTGAGAGACTTCATCTCACGCTGCAGCTTCTCCACATCGGAGCGGTATTGTGCGCGCTCCGACCTGGCACGGTCAAGCTTGACACGGAGGCTCTTTTCCAGCTCGGCGAGCTCAGTCAAAGCCTCCTTGTGCTCACGGACCTCACGCTCTAGTGCGTCCGCATCAATCTGCGTCTTGCGTAAAATTTCATACAGGTCATGGCGCTCTTCCCGGGTCATTTCGCTGTCGGCTGTGCTAGCCACAGAAGTGATGGTGTCGTTTACGTGCTTGCGTCTGGCATCTGCCAGCTTGTTGGCCATCGAGTCGCGCTCCTTTTTGTACTTATCAGCCTTGGATTTGTACTTTTCGGTGGCCTCCTGCAAGTCGGCATAGGCCTCGTCAGCCGCCTGTTCAGCGTCAAGGAGCGCCTGTTCGAGTGCCATCTTGTCATCCTCGACCTCATCGAGTCGTTGGCGCACCTCCTGTTCCATCGATGCGGCATTGCGCTCAGAGTCACGAAGGCTCTTCTTTAAATCATGAATGGATTGGTGAGCAACGGAAAGTTGGTGGCGAAGTTCAGAGATCTCCGCCTTGCGAGCAGATGCATTATCCGAGGGTGATTGAACCAAGCGGGAAATGTCAGCCTCGTGGATTCGACGCTCGAGGTCACCAATTTGACGCTTCAGTCCTCGGACGACAGACTTGTGGTCACTTTCCTTTTGCATAAAGTCGAGTTCCTTCTTTCGGGCGGCAGACAAGTCACGCTTGATCAGCGAAAGCTCACTGTTCCCATCCAAATTGTCAATCGGTATGGTAGCCTGCGCCAGTTGAAGCTGGTAATCTTCAATCTTTCGCTCAAGATCACGAATCGTGCGTCGAGCCTTGAGGGCATCCTGGTTGTCTGCCAATTGCGTCGCTTTTGTTTTCAGAGAAATGATTTCTTGATTCAGACGGTCTTCCTCGGCTTCAGCCTTGTCAAGCTCATCCTCGATTGTCTTTTCCAAGCTGTCACGCTGCTCAGTCAAGCTTCTGTTCTCTTCTTTCAGACGGCGGATTTCGTGTTCCAAGCGGACCTTGGTTGCGCGAAGAGTGATTCGCTCCTGATCGATTTGAAAAGTGTCGTCTTGCTTTTTGGACCGTTGCAACTCAGCGTCGATTTCGTCTCGCTCTGCCTCTGTTTCGGCCAAGCGAGAAGACACAGAGTGAAGCTCAATCTTGACTTTGGACAGCTGCTCTTGAAAGTCCGCCTTGTCCTTTTGTGCTCGGACAAGATCGGATTTGTAATCCGTTACTTGCTTTTCCAACCGTTCGATTGTCCTGGCGTTGAACTCGGCGGCGTCGCGAGAAGCACTGGTGGAGGCTTTGGCAGAGTCGGTAAGTCTGCGCAGCTCATTAAGCTGTTGACGAAGATCACCACATTCACGATCACTCGACCTCTTTTCTTGCGTGGCTTTGGACAAGCTCAGTCTATACTCATCGACCTGTTTCTCTAGACGCTCGATGGCCTTGGCGTTTAGATCGGCAGTTTGGCGAGAAGAGTCGGTGTTGGCACGGGCCGATTCCGAAGATCGTCGCAGATCTCGTAGCTCTCGTCGTAGGTCGTCACATTCCTTGGCCAAAGCTTCAATCTCCTGGGCAGACTTTTCACTCTCCTCGTCAAGTGTGGCCTGGAGGACTTCGACTTCATCTTCCAAGCCCTCGACCTTTTGAACTTCGGTTTGGTTGTCCAGCTGTGCCTGGCGAAGCTCGTCGCGCACGGCAGAAAGCTCATTGCGCAGGTCTTCCAACATCTGTTGTCGAGAAGAGAGGTCCTCTTGCAGGTCATCGATTTGCCTGCTGAGCACTGCCTCCTCGTTGTGATGCCGTTCCGTCTCGCTTTGGAGTGCCTCTTGAAGTTTTGATTCCTTGTTGTTCAGACTGCCTTCGGCCTGACGCAGCTTTTCAATGGTCTTTTGCAGGCCAAGCACACGCTCCTCTGCACGACTGCGTTCTGACTCGAGGTTGTGTCGCTCCGTCTCCCATTTTTCACTGTCATTGTCGTACAAGTTCTCCCTCTCGCGGACCTCTGCCTGCAGATCAGAAATCTCATTATTCAATTTTTCGATTTCGACCCTATATTGGACCCGGATGTCTTTCTCAATGTCCATAGCATGTTGTCGTTCTCGCTCGAGCTCCCCCTGCACATCAGATACTGTCTTTTGCAGCCGTGCAACGTCTCTCTGCAAAGAAGCAGACTCGGCAGTCAATGCATCATGGCGGGTCTGCAATAGATTCTTTTCGTCACTCCGGGCGTTCAGGTCTGCCTTCAGCTCTTCCATCCTGGTGGCGAGAGATCTCCGCTGGTTCTCTGATGCGTCCCGTTCTTGTCGTGACTCCTTCAGCTTGAACCTCAGATCGTCAATCTCTCTCTGCTTGTCGTTGAATTTCTGGTCCAGAGTCTCGTATTCGTGACGGACTGTCTCCACCTCGTCTTGAAGCCGTACAACCTTCTCCTCTAATTGACGCGGCAAGCCCTTGGTGACAACAGACTTGTTGGCCATTTCTTCTTGTAACTCCTCAAGGTTCGCCTCGGCAAGTTCCCGCTCACCCTGCGCTTCCTCCAGCTTTTCCTTCATGTCCTCGACTTGGCGCTCAAGGTCCCTCGCATTCGCTTCGAGGTCCTCGATGGTTTCCCTAGCCTCTCTGAGCTTGCCACTGGCCTGGGCTTTTTCCTCCAACTCGATCATGCGTATTTGCGCATTCTTGGCCCTGTCTTCGGCCTGTTGCACTCTGGCTTGGAGGTCTTCGAGATTGTCCTCACGCTCGTTGATAATTCGGTCCTTTTCCTGGATGTCCGCTTGCAAGTCCTCGATTTCGTCCCGGAGCTTGTCCACTTCATCATGGCTCCGCTCGTCGGTCTGACGCACTTTCGCCTTGAGTGTGTCCAGTTCGTCATCCCGGTCACTGATGGCCCGTTCCTTTTCGCGTAGCTCCGCCTCGAGGTCGCCAATCTCGTCCTGAAGCTTTTCCACCTTGTCGAAATTTTCACGGTCGGAACGGAGTTGTTGCTGCAAGTCTTCTATATCGGCTTCCTTGTCTTCCAGATCCCGCTGTAACTTGTCCAGTTCGGTAGAGTGGTCGTGAGAGCCCTGTTTCCTTTTGGCGAGTTCCTGCATTTCAGCGAGTTGCTCACGGTACGTCTCGAGATCCTTTTCCGCCGATGTGAGATATTTCTTGTAGCGCTGCAATTCCCTCTGCATAGTGACCTTGTCGACTTTCAACTCGGTATTCTCTTTCAGCGCGGCCTCGCTGAAGCCAGGCCCGGTCTTACGGAGCGCGTCTTCCAAGAAGTGGATTTTGAGCTTTAGTCCAAAATTCTCCTTTTCAATCTTGTCAATGACATTCTCCTGTTCACGTAACGACAGCTGCTGGCCGTCGTGCAGTGGTCCTCCGGTACCGGCCTTACCGCGGCGCATGATTAGCGGTGTCGTGGCGGTACTATCGCTGTCGGCATCCGGAAGGGGTGTGCGGTCGAGGAAGGAGGGTTCTCGTGAAGATCTGTACATGCTGCTTTCCCCAGGGTGCAAAGGAGTCATGTCCTCGTCGATCTTGCCCAACGCGGGGGTGACAAGGCCGTTTTCCTTGCCGCTCCGCCGGCGGGCACTATTTCGCGTTGCGGACTTGAGAAGCGGGGTGAATTCGCCGCCGCCGAGGCCGTTGGGAATGTTTATCCTGTCGTTGAAGGGGGCCCGGTTCTTGTTGCCGCGTGGTGTGCGCAGACTCGGTCTTGCAGCGCCGTTGCGCTGTGACTGGAACACGTTCGGTTCCTTGCTTGGGGATTGAAAGGATGGTTCCTGGGTAATGTCGAGGTCCGGACGGTGGCTCAGATATGTCGCATCCCCTAGATTCGTCCGGGGGGTGTCCAGCCCTATGCCCGGCTGTACCATGGCGGGCAATGGATGTGTGGGGCAATGGTGTGAAGAGCGTAAGCGCCCAATGTGTGTGTCTGCGGGATGTTGATGCAGAGGGTGGCCGAGGCAATCGCGGCCAGGGCCAAGATGGGGGGACGCGTTTCTAATAGCTTGCAACTCGTAGCATGAGGGTGATATTTGCTGATAGAAAAACTGGGACTGGATCAATTGATTAGTAGCAACTTGGTAGAAATGAGCTACTCGAGTGTGGAGGTCGCAAGCTGTAGGGTAGGCTCTGTTGGTGAAGGTCCAGGTCGCGTTTGTGAATTCTTGGATTTGGGTGCACTGAAATTCATTCGAGGACCGCCTTGTTTACATGTCGGCCGGGCGAGACGCGCGCCTGCGAAAGTGACTTTCAGACCCCTGTAAAGCTTCCCAATTCGGGCAGTTGCGACCAATCAATGAATACGGCGGGGGACCCACCCTGTAATTCGCGAGTCGGTGCAGACGAGACATAACAGTGCAAGATATGAGGTTAGCTCTGTCGCCAATTCCATGATATGATTAAACTTGTAGCCTTTTCATGACGAACTCTATGAACTTACATGTTCAAAAAAAAATCAAAGCCTCGCAAATTGCATACATTCTCCACTGTGCTCTGTAGAAATGCGGCTGCGACCAACGTGGGGCATCCCAGTAAGCTACCCGCAGCGTGCCAGACCCAATTGGGAAAGGTCTTTTTATCGATTGCCAGCCGACAAAACCTACACGAAATTTTCGACCTGGGCCTCTTCATTGAAAGCTTCCATCCGGAACATCACCCACCAACAACCAGCAATCCGACGACCCCACTCCGACCGCGCGCGCACATCTGCCACGCGCGACGTCCGAATTATCACACCTCTCCAACCTTCATTATGTCATTCAGAGGAGCTCCGCGCGGTCGCGGAGGCGGTGGCTTTGGCCGAGGTGGAGGTGCGTTTCCAAAAAATGCGACAGACCAGCTTGAAGTCGAGTCACTTGACTAACATGATCTTCATCCTACAGGCCGTGGCGGTTTCCAACAACGCGACTTTGGCCCACCCTCTGAGGTCACCCCGATCGGCAAGTTCATCCACTCTTGCGAAGGCGAGATGGTCTGCGAGAGCGTCAATGTCAAGGTGCCCCAATTCAACGCCATCATGTACCTCGAGAACAAGACCTCTGTCGGCAAGATAGACGAGGTCCTTGGCCCCATCAACAACGTCTACTTCACCATCAAGCCCTCCGAAGGCATTCAGGCCACCTCCTTCAAGAGCGGCGACCAATTCTACATCGACTCCCAGAAGCTCATGCCTCTCGAGCGCTTCCTACCCAAGCCTGTTATACCAGGTGCCGCAAAGGTCAAGAAGCCCGCCCGTGGCGGTGGTGCTGGTGGACGCGGAGGTAGGGGAGGGTTCGGTGGCCGCGGTGCACCAAGAGGCGGCCGTGGCGGTCCTTCAAGGGGAGGTTTCGGCGGTCGTGGTGGCGGCAGCTTTGGTGGACGTGGAGGCGGCGGTGGCTTTGGTGGCCGGGGCAACTCTGGATCTGGCGGTTTCTCACGAGGCGGCGGTGGCGGCAGAGGTCGTGGTGGCTTCAGCAGCCGGGGACGGGGTTAATTGTTGCTTGCTTTCGGGCATAACATTCCCGGCAAAATGTTCTGCAATTCAGTTATTTTTGCATGTGGCATTTCAAAAGTGTCGCAAGGCTGGGCAGATTTTCGGCGTTCAGGAAAATAGGGAAGGGGTGTCTGGTTTATTCGGAAGATCTGTGCAAAAAAGAACTGGGTATACTATGCTTCAACGAGCTTGAAAATCCTCTTGAAAATGTATCAAGATCAGTCACAATAGGGTGGGAGCACCAATCCTTGTCACGGAAGATCGTGGGAATGCGTATATTGATGAACATCCGCCCTTGTGTCATCCAAATGGCCAGGACTGCAGTGATATGACAGTGATAGATCTACCCCGGGTTAGTCTGCGGCGTATCCTTCTCACAATGCTGTGTACTGTCTCGTGCTATTGGGTCCATGGAAAATAGTCACGCCAGTGGTAAGAAGTAGTCGCGAGAGAGCAGGACTCAGTACCTCAGCATAGGTTTGTTCACGGACAAATCAAGAGCAAGGCGGGGCATTCAACAAGAAGAGCTGGAATCATTTGAATGCGACCCTTATGGTCGGCCAAGGCGCCAAGGTCATTGTCATCTCGACTGGTAAACGCAAGCCACTTTGATCGCGGAGAATGGTGAGCATCAAATGGATTCTTCAAAATCATGCTTCATACGGGTCATCCTAATGACTGTACATCTTGCAGTACAGGCGAACGTTTCTCTGCCTTTGTTAACATACAGCGGCGTTTACTAAATCATCTTCAGACATATGTGGACCAACGATTATGTATAATCGTTTAAGGATAACAACGCGACAATCTTGGGTATGTCGGTTATGGAGTCTCTTGTTCAATCTGCAATCAATGCAATCGGCCTCTATCTCGATATATCTCCCATCGCAAACATGGGTCCTTCAAAAGCACCTCGTTGCAAGAAGACGGATCAGGTCGATGATAGACGTCTCGTCAGTGAATCATATGTGCCTCCCGGCCAACGCAAATACTTCGTTAAAGGATAGCTAGATCCGCATCAAGAGTTTGGATATTTTATGCCTTTTGAAGATCCCCCGGACGACCTTTTATGATATTCGCTTCAGATGCCGAGGGAATCAATTGCGAGATGCGTGCTGTGAAAAACCCCACTGCCCAATTGTTCAATAGGCACGTGCTGTTTGCTCGCTACATAAAATCCAATTGCGAATGCTTCAGTTCAACGAGGTGCCCATTCTTTTTGTCAACAATTTCAAAGTTTTGAAGAAATAACCCAAATACCACAGTCCACAGACACGATACAGCCAACAGCTCATTGAACAGCGACGCCATCACCATGGACGGACTCTCTAAGACTTTCCAGATCCCTCCATCCCAACATCAAGACGAAGATGATCTCACTCTCCCCGAAGAAGAGTTCGTCTACCAAGAGGTCAACGTGGCCCAGCTCGACGATGACCTCATGCTATCCGACGGTGAGTTCGACCAAACCAATGCAGCCCAAGGGCATGACGACGTTATGCTACCTGAGGTTGACTTGAACGCTGTGAGAGACCTCACGGCCCAGTACAGCAACACCGATATCGACATGCCTTACCTCGTTTCTGAGGATGCGTCCAATGCTCAGCGAAACAACCTAACCCAGTACAACGACCTCGCGCTCGACATACCCCACTACCTGCCCGAGAACGCCTTGGTGACAGATTCATTCAGTCTCGTTCACGCCGATGGCCATCAGGAACGCTACCTTACAATGCTCAACACACCAATTGACAACTATGTCGCCCAAAAGATCAACGATGGACACGAGTTTGCTATCGGCGGTGATCCATCACACATCTTCACATCCCTCGATCAGGAATTCGCCTTGCGGCCACAGCAACGATGGCATGTCGTCGTTATGCCAGAAGATAGCCTTCAGCTTGCTGGGGTCCCAAGACGGTCGTACCCTCTTGTTTCTGGGATGACTGAAGGAAGCTTTCAGAGGGTAAATGAAGGCGTTCAAATTCAACACAGTATCAATTCCAGCGACAATCTGGCGGAAAGTAGACCTCTTAGCCCCGTTCGTCAAGTTTACTGCGTTCCAGGTTTCGATGATCAAGCAGATCGTGGCTTCAGCGGACTTGGTCGACCTCGTCAAGACAGCTTCGGTGACAGCCTGATGAGCGGCGGATCAGCCCACTATCCTCCTCACCACGCCTTTGGAAACCCTGACTACATGCAACAGGGCCACATTCGACGACGTAACATCGACACCAACCGATGTATGGTGACCAATGGTCCAATACAAGTCCCGATGTGCCCCTCCGGAGACCATGGCCCAGAGCGTCAGCCGAGATACGACCGGTCTCATACCACTTCCGCCCAGCAGGATCCGCCACAGACGCCAACCTTCCCAGAGTACAGTAGACGTAAACGATCGCGCCAGGTGTCCACGGACCATGAAAAGTTCCAGAAGGAGGAAGAAGAACGAAAGAAAGAGGACGCTGCGACCATCGAAGCTGATGACCGGTTTGAGAGTTATTCGGGCACCGACCTCTGTCGCTGGTGCGGACGTCGTGGCCACGAAGCCGTGCAGTGTATCAAATGGGATCCCGAACACTTTGACAAGTTGGTATGCATCGTATGCAACAACAAGAAGCATTCAATCGACGAGTGTCTTCGGTTCGACGCCCTGCCCGACGAGGACAAGGCGAAGCTGCTGGTGGTGAATGGAGCCAATAGACCGGGTGTGCGAAGCTTCTTTTGGCCTTGGGTTCGTACTCTTCTTACATTCTGCTTTCACAAGAATCCATCATCCTTGCCCACTTCTTTGCCTCATCTGTACAGGACTGGTACACGAATACTGACCAAATGAATGATGCTAGACCCATTGTGTCAAGGATCTCAACGACAGCGCTATTACCGCCTTTCCCATGACACGAGCTTTCATAAGGAGTCTCGAGAGCTCCAAGTCCAATGGCAAGATGTGGGCAAACTTGTGGAAGACCTTTCCATACGGAGACTGCCATGTGCCGCAAGCATTTCATGACAGGCAGCTTGTTCTCAAGGGCCAGGACGAGTGCTTCGATATACAGTGGCCTTTGATCATACGGGATGGTGACCAAGTCTCTGTTTCACCAGCACAGGAGCTTGGACAGGCAAATGAAGGTTGAAAAATGCTGACGATCGGCGCAGTTGGATCAACAATTCGGAATTGGATTGACGTTGAATCTGGGGTGGTGTTTGGCGGCATGGGTTGTTCGACTTGCAGGCGGAGCCAATCAACTTACACGGTTTTTGTGGATCAGGGTTCAAGGGTCTTTAGCACTATAGATCAGAGTCACCTCTCAATGCTTTTGACATATTCCACTTTGATCCTAACTTTGCGTTCTCATATTCGTATATCTGACAAGTCGATGGGCCAAGAGACATGGCTAGAAGCCATTCGTTAAGAAAAAGCCGGTAATAACAGTGCGCGCAGCTAGGGAGAGATCAACATAAACTTGTGTACATACTATAAGGCTCATTGCCAGGCCGTGAGTAGGGCACTCGGTGGCCAGAGGGACTTCCACTCCTACATGACAAAGATCATCATTTTGGTTCAGCGGCGACTGATGAAAATTGACACAAGGAAGCTCAAGTCGACCATGGTGCGTCTCACCTCAGATCCGGCGCGGTATCGGCCACGACTCAGCCGGTCCCGGGCCGGCCGGTGCTTATGGACGTGGATGTTCCAAAGCTCTTGCAAGAGATATTCCCCCTTTTGCTCGTACGTGGTGAATTTGACTAACATCTAAATGACCCCACAATTACCAGTGCCTATAGATATTAGCATTTTACTATGCGCCCTTACAAATATACATCACGCCTATCTAGCCAGCTAGGCAAGACGTGCAAAACATCAGTCCCGACAACCAAATACGCTCACGCTCACGCTCACCCCTCTTCCCCGCGCACTCTCCCCAAAAGCAAACCTCACTCACACTTTGTTCTCTCATCGATACACACCTCTCCAACCAGAAAAATGCCCGCCAAGCCAGAAGTAGTCCTCAGCGCCGCGGCGCCCAAGCCGCTCCCACAATTCTCTCAAGCCCTCAAATACAACGGCATGGTGTACTGCTCCGGCAACATTGGGATGGACCCCAAGACCTCCAAGATCGTCGAGGGGACCGTCAAGGACCGTACCGTAAGAACTCTAGCATTTGAAAAGAGCAACGAATATGTAAGCTGATGAGTTTACGTCCCAGCGACAAGCACTCAGGAACATACAAGCCGTCCTCGAAGAGGCTGGCAGCAGCTTGCAGAACGTCGTAAAGGTCAACGTGTTCATCACGACCATGGACAACTTCGTTGCGATGAACGAGGTGTATGATGAGTTCATCACGGGGGATACGAAGCCGGTGAGATTGCTCTGAGTCTCGAGTAGACCATGTCCAGTTCTAACGTGTACCAGTGCCGGACTTGCGTGGCGGTCAAGCAGCTGCCCTTTGACACAGATGTTGAGATTGAGTGCACAGCGTATGTGGAGTAGACTTGTATCTGGGTCAAGGGGAATATGCTAAGTGTGGCCTAGGTATCTACCCAACACGGGATCAAAGCTATGATTGATACCTAGAATATAAGTTGAATCGCAGCTCTTTGAAAAAGTAGGAGAAAAATCTTTTTACATCTTTTGTATTCCAAACGCAATGGATGTTACCTACCTAAGTACCCTGGGCCCATTCCGATAGGACATCGCAACCCCTTGCTTGCTAGCACTGATTGACGTAATGCAAGTACTACCCGTAGAATTCACACATAACTATTTCCAGCCCGACTCTCCCTCTCACCTTAAACATCAACCAGATCCAACAATGCGATGATAACTACCACCCGAGTGCGCGTACTGCGCACCTCCATATGCACACACCCACCTACTCTTTCCATCCGTACAATCCCAGCCCTGTCATCCATCTCTCGACGCGCCCCATCATGTCTCCCACCAAGCGCGCCGCGGTCCTTCTCGACAACCTCCCTCCTGTCATCCATACAAGCTTCCTCCTCAAAGACCTCGAAGGACACCACACACGACAACTTTGAACCAGCACGACCACCGCCAAGCTTCGCCCTCTCCCCGACTGCCGCCAACCCACCCGCCACCACACGCCCGGCCCCCCTCGACCTCCCCGCTCGCGATCCCAACACAAGCACCTTGTCCTTCTACTTCGCAACAGGCAAAGCCTACCTCACCTTCTACAAAACCGGTCTCAAGAACATCTACCTCAACACCCGCCTCGTCTGGTCCCTCAACGCCGCCTCCGGCATCCCCCGCGGCGCCGACGATGCCGCGGTCCCTGCCATCACCACGCCCACAACCACCCGCGCCGTCGGCTCCACCACACGATCGACCTTTATCCTCCGCCGACGTTGGCGCTACGATGTTCGACGGCTGCCCCCGTTTGCGCTGCTGCTGCTCGTGTGCGGCGAGTTCACCCCGTTGGTCGTCATCGCCATGCCAGGACTCGTACCGTATACTTGCCGCATCCCGCGACAGATTGAGTCGCTGCAACGAAAGGCCGAGGACCGCCGGGCTGCGTCATTCAGGCGGTTGGAGGACATGATGCGCGAGAAGAAGAGACTGGCGCACGATGATGATGGAGAAACAAAGCCCGCCGACGAACAGTCAAAAGCTATGGGCCCACGCAAAGCTTCGTTAACGGACGCCAAAGCAGCCGCGCATATCGCACGGTCGCTGAACCTCATCTCGCCCCTGTGGGATCGGATAGGCCTTCCCGACGCGGCTTTGGTGCTGCTTTCTACCCAGCGCAAGGCGCAGCGACACGTGGACTTCCTTCGAGAAGACGATGCCCTCCTGGTACAAGCGGGAGGGGTCGACGCCCTGGTGGATGAAGAGGTGGTGTTGGCATGTGTGGATAGGGCCATTGGGACGCTGGGTCGAAGCACTGACGACCTGCGGGCACAGTTGCGGCTGTGGCTGCAGTATGTCCCCGAGCAGATGGATGAGACAGCCCAAATCCAATGCTTGACGGACCGCCTGCTCAACAAGCATGAGTGAGGCAGCCGGTAGCATATGCCGCGGGTGTGGTGAGCATCTGGTGTTGTAAAATAATCACATGGCTATGTTGGTAATTAAAAAAGGTGCGTGTATCATCTCGCCGTTGGGATTATGTTGGTCTACATGTATACGAATCAACCGATAGATCTGTAAATAAAACATCTCTCATCAACCAAGAGCCGCAACAGTATGTGGTCGTCAAAGCACATCGTCTTCCCAAAACGTTCAAGTGCTCCATTGCGGTGCACGTCTTACTCACTTTTGGGTCAACTGACTTCACATTCAGCTAGGATAGCTTAAATTCATCTCCATTAAAACATCGGATCCCCTTCTTCCGTCTAAATCTGTAATCTCTTAAGCATGGAAATTTGGCCCCCAGCGCCCTGCACGAAAACAAACATTGATGCCTTGCAGTGGCCAGAAAATGCATCCTTCCTTGGAATTGAGACTGAGAATAAATGACAAACCCTCCCTGATACCTCCGCTAATACGCTAATACGGTTGGCTGCTGAGAGGTGTCCAACAAATCCCATATCCACACCCTTTCCTCCCCAACGCAAAAGAATAGAATATCCGTGTAATTCGTTGATCGCCTTGCCGCGGCTTACCACAGCTCTTACCTGTACCTAGCAAGTGTAGCCATGATATTCTCGACATCTCGAGCTGGATCAGTCGAGCCGGCAACAGGCTGTGGAGGTCCCCTGTTGCCTTGCGAATAGCCAGGTTGAGGATATCCTCCTACACCAGCGCCCATAGGAGGCTGTCCATTCTGGGCAGAGGCAGCCGAGATATTGTTTATGAGAGCGCTGTAGTCGACTGGCGGAGGCGGCCCACCTTGAGGCTGGCTTTGGTAGGCAGCATAGTTAGCAGGTGGTTGGGTTGGTGGTGGCGGCGGCTGCTGCTGTTGCTGAAGGGACGCGAGGATGGTTTGCAGCGTGTTGTTATCGACGTTGGGCATTTGAGATAGCTGACCCACAAGATTGGTGAGATCTGGCGTGGCTGCAGGCGGCTGCTGGACCGGGGGCTGAGGATAACCGTTATACGGGGCTGGAGCTCCATATGGCTGAGGCGGATAGCTTGGCTGTGGTGGGTAGGCAGGTGGTTGTGCAACGGATCCCTTTGTGCGAAGGACCAGCTGAGCGGCCACAGGTGGATCCAATTCCTGGTACTGATCGAATCGAACATTGTTACCAGCAGATCGATCAAACACTTGGAGCGAAATCTTTGCGGTATGCTGGGCACGCATATCGAGCTCCACCACACCATGCACACCTTCCAGAACCTGCCGCTGAATGACAGCCTCCCGCGGGAAGCGCGGATTGAGGAACATCGCATTGGGCCGGAGTCCTTGCTCGTAAAACGCACGCTGCACCCAGTCGACAAAATCCCTGTGGACATCTTGCATCATAAGAATCTGAACATCAGGGACGTCGCTGCCGTAGCGCCGAGGAATGTCAAGCTGATCACTTGCAGACTCTTGACGACCACGTCCGTACGGGCTCGGACTTCTGTGTCGATATGCATCCTGCCGTCGGTAGCCATCAGGTGACCGTGATCGCTTCCGGCTGTCGTGATGACCTCGGTCCCGACCGTAAGGATCTTGTCGTCCACGGTGGTCGTCGCGCCTTGGAGATGGTGAACGTCCTCCACGAAAGTCGTCTCTGCGCCGCCCACCATCATATCGATCTCCGTTCCTTCCACTTCGCTCGCTACGATTCCTCCGTTCGGGAGAATGATCGCGGTCCTTCTTGGTCTTTTGCGTTCTCGATATTTCAAGATCTGAGGTTTTGGTCAGTTTGACAATTCATCAAAACACACAATGAGGACTGAGGACGTACTAATCTTGCGGCCCTTCACTTCAGCCCCCTGTAGGCCATTCATGGCAGATTGGGCTTCTGCAGTTGTGTAGTACTGCACAAAACCATAAGCTGACTTGAGCGATATCTGTGCCAGTCGACCATGTTGATGGAACAATTCAAAAACATCCCGCTTCGAAACTCTCTCCTGAGACAGATTACCTGCGCGACTGTTAGTTCAATTATTTCCTCTGCACTGCATAGACATACCAACTTACCAATGAATATGCGCGATCCCTCCGGGAAGCGTTCCCACTTGGCCTCGGCCATGGCCTTGCGCTCATCAGCCAAGAACTCATCATACGTCTGCTGCAGACCATTGCCATTATATCCAGGAGCTTGTTGTGCAGGATTTGCAGGTGGGTAAGTAGTGGGATACGATGAGAAAGCAGCAGGGGCAGCATTATAGGGCGGCTGCTGTGGAATGCCTGGGGTACCGGTGCCGTTGCTAGCATAGGCAGGCTGGGGAGGCTGAGAGGACTGGAGTGGCTGAGCCGGCAGGCTAGTAGAGCCAGTGGGAAAGCTTGGGGCGTTGGGCAGAGAGGCATGGTGATACGTTGCCGGAGTGTACGTCTGCTTGGACTGTTCGTGGGTCAAGGCGGGCTTGGGAGGGAGAGAAGACACGTCTACGTCCGTAGAAGATGGAGAGGGTTGGACGGAGATGTCGGGCTTGTTGGGTGGCTCGGTAGTTTCGCTCTTGGCAGTGATCTCATCGACGAGCTTCTGAATGTCAAGGGGGGTGGCATCGGGAGCAGATCCGGTGGTCATCTCGACGTCCTCTGACTTGGGCTGGACGTCGGTGGCTTCCTCTGGCGTAGCCTCTTCAGGCTTGACGGTGGAAGGGACGGCGGAGGTAGCATCTGGCACATGCTCCTCTTGGGCTGGAGCTGCACCACTCCCATTCTCTGGACCAACATCCTGGGCAGTTGTGGCTTGATCGGCAATGCTGGGAGCTGGGGGATCAACGGGAGCAGGCTGGGTGGTCTGCGTCGGCACAGCATCAGGCTGGACAGTTGGCTCGATAATGTTCATGGATTCTGGCGCATCTGATACAACTTCTTGAGGTTGCTGCTGGTCCTCCTCCCCTTGTCCATCCAATTGCTCCTTCTCTGCTGGAGAGTCAAAAGTCATCGCGTAGTCGTCGTTCTCTTGAGGCGCCTCTTGCGCCACCTCTTGTTCCTGACCATTTTCTGCATCGCCCTCGCCATCATACTGAAAGCTGTCGTCGTCGGCAATGCTTCCGCCCTCGGACAGGTCGGCAATTTCAGAGGCAGATCTGGAGCCTTGGGTGGGTTCCTGGATAGTCACCGGCTGGTCAGGGTCGGGCGCCATGGCTGCTTCAGCTGTGCGAAAAGTGGTTGGTTCAAGAGGAACTACGTCTGGGTTTTCGGCCAGGTGTTGGAGATCAGGAAGAACCTGGGGGAGAGTGTATGTATTGTGGAGGGGACGTGGCGAGACGGGGCTGACGCTGGCGGCTGCCACGACTTTGAAACTCTCGTCGGTGGTCATCAAGTGGAACGGAGCGGTAGCTAGAGAGAAAGTCAAGTGAAATGCTGACTACTGCTGAGTGTGCAAACACATGTTTGCCCCAGCAGAAGGTATGTTGTGTGTTTTTTTCAGGTTTGGCTTTTGGGGTATGAAACCTAAGAGACAGAGACGACGCCTCGTCCTATCGCAAGAGACGAGAATGAGAGAACGTTGCAATAGAGTTTTTGCGAGAAAGTGGGGGAGGGGGGGAAGCTTTCCGATTTCTTCGGAAAGACAACAGCTTTGTTCGCAAGCTACAGGATTGACGGTACTCGAAAACTAGAGGGTATAAACAAGACAAAGTGGTAAAGGGTCCAGCTGCGACGTGTCGGGTCTCGAGTGAGTAGTGATGGTGGTGGTGAGTGAGAGCAACAAAGGCAAACAAAGATAGTTGATGGATCCGCAGTATGACGACGGAAGGTCTGACGGACATGTCGAAGGGAAAACTTTCCCAGGACCCCCCCAAAGAGGCGGACAAGGCGACCACGCTAGTATGAATTGGGTACTAGCGGTACCTACGTACGATCAGCCTCATTTCTGATGACTAATATGTTTTTTTCTACTTTGTATTGGTACCGTACCTGGGTTGCACTTCTCGACACTCTGTAATTGGTAAAGGGCAACCACTACCAATCAGTAGACTCGAAAATGATTCTACGATGAAGATATCTCTCACGATAATCCGGCCTGGGCTCATCCACCGGTACTGGCCATGCACTCCTACGTCCTCTGCTGTTCAACTGGCACCATGGAAGAGATTCGCCAGAACAGAGGCGTTCGAGTCATCTCTGGACCCGGCAGATTTATCTGAGGCCAGGAAATGGCGACAGAGTGTAAGCGAGGATTCACTCCCAAGAGGAACCACCACGTTTGCTCGGTCCAGTGGTCCAGGAGGGCAGCACGTGAACAAGTTTGTCTATCCTCCCACTCGAGCCCTTTTCGCCGTGGACACATAATTGACTGGGACACAGAACGGAAACCAAGGCCATAACTACTTGGTCCGTTTCCGAGCTCATCCGGGTCACACCCAAGCTGGTTCATTCTCTTCTCCGTACCTCCAACCACTACGTGAAGAACAAGGACAGCCTGTCGTTCCAGGCACAGGACAGCCGTGATAGAAATGCCAACGCCGATGACAACCGGTCCAAGCTTCTGAAAGAACTACAGAGGATGTACAGTCATGCCGTACCCAGTGACACGAGCGTCGAGAAGAAGCAGAAGCACGCTGGTTTGTGAGTTGTGTTTCCCTCATGTACCGAATAATGTGCAAGCTAAGACAGCAGTAGGGAGAAATCGTTTAGAGAGTCAAGGCTGAAATCGAAAAAGTTTCAAAGTTCAAAGAAGTCGGCGCGGAAAGGTGACTTTTGAGCAGGGCTAGTATGTGTGTGTATGTCTCAAGGACCAGATTCAGGGTTTTCATCTGCCGCTCTGCTCAGACCTAACCTAAGCTAGGATGATAGCTCCGGCTAATCAGGGGTCGAGAGAAGCTTGTATTTTGTCTACTGGCTGCATTAGGCTGTAGTAGAGCCTACGGTGCGACAGGTTTACATTGGGCCATGGTGACGAACACCGTACGTGAAAAACCAGACCACGGTCTTAGCATCAATAGCAAATCAACCTGATCATCTGATGAGGCCTCCATGATACACATTTAGGTAGCACAAATGTTCGAAGGCAATTGGGAGGAAGGGTTTAATTGGTTCGCGATGGTGAGGGGCAGCCTATTTGTTTTTGCGGCTGACGGGCGATCACACCTACAATCGACATATCCTCGCAATCGCAAGGACATTGTAGGAGGTGCCGTACTTGGGTACTATACCATGGGTTAGTAGCGCTTTTACCCCACGAGCAGAATCAATGGTACTCTGTTTCAACCACCCATCGGCCTAACTTTTTGCTACTATGGTAGTCTCCACCACGCCGCCACTCTACAGATTGCTTGCTTCTCGGCTCGCCCAAAAGCCTGGGGTAAATAATACGGAGACAGGCTGACCCACCCTCTCCTGGACTGGCCGCCTGGCAAGCCCTGGCCACTTGTTTCTGCAGTAAGCCCAGAACCACTTGGCAGCAACAGGCTGGACCCTGGAATCCTCTCCCTCTCCTTTTCTTTCAACAATCAAAACCACCGGCGAACGACACGAATCCTCGAAAGAGGCAGTCAGAACAAAAACCAAAAAAGGGTTAACCATCCTCGAGTATTATCTCGGAAAATCCGGCCCGTCGCCTTAGCCTACCGCAATCAGCCCAAAACAAAAAGGTCGGACGACAAAGCTTACATCAAAAACCCGGCTATCGATCAACTTTCAATTGCCATTGCGGGGCATCAGCCACGACGCTCTCCTACACGACAAACCCCCATCGCTGGGGACGACAACAGCAACAATGGCCACCACCGCCGCCTCCGCCCAACCAGCTGGCGATGGCCGCCAACAACCACAAGTGCAACCATGCCGATATAAAGTCGGAAAGACGTTAGGCGCAGGCTCATACTCAGTCGTCAAAGAATGCGTACACATCGACACGGGCCGGTACTATGCTGCCAAGGTCATCAACAAACGGCTCATGTCTGGGAGGGAACATATGGTACAACTTCAATCTTTTCATCCTCTCTGTCTCTCTTTGGTACCACGCAAAGGAAGATGCGCTAATTGTCGGCCTACGGGCGCTCGATAGGTCCGCAATGAGATCGCCGTCCTCAAAAAAGTTTCTATGGGTCACCAAAACATCCTCACCCTCGTTGACTACTTCGAGACCATGAATAACCTCTATCTCGTCACTGATCTTGCCCTCGGCGGTGAGCTGTTTGACCGTATCTGTCGCAAAGGCTCCTACTACGAAGCCGACGCTGCAGACTTGGTGCGCGCCACGCTGTCCGCAGTGGCCTATCTGCATGACCACGGCATCGTGCACCGCGACCTGAAGCCCGAGAACCTACTTTTCCGCACCCCCGAAGATAATGCCGACCTGTTGATTGCCGACTTTGGCCTCTCACGCGTGATGGACGAGGAGCAATTCCATGTGCTAACCACTACATGTGGCACCCCCGGATATATGGCGCCCGAAATTTTCAAGAAATCGGGCCATGGCAAGCCAGTGGATATCTGGGCATTGGGCGTCATTACGTACTTCTTGCTGTGCGGTTACACGCCATTCGACAGGGACACCGATTTCGAGGAGATGCAGGCCATTCTGAACGCCGACTATAGCTTTACGCCCGTGGATTACTGGCGCGGGGTATCTGATGGTGCAAAGGACTTTATCAAACGCTGTTTGACCATTGACCCGGCGCGGAGGATGACAGCGCACGAGGCTCTTCAGCACCCATTCGTAGTAGGCTTCCGGGGCGCTGACGGCACGGACAAGGGCGCGAACCTGCTGCCGACGGTCAAGAAGAACTTCAACGCAAGGAGGACGCTGCACGCCGCTATCGATACGGTGCGCGCGATAAATAAGTTACGGGAAGGACAAAACGCGGCTGGGCTGATGGACGGCGCGAAGAGCAAGGAGCCGACCAGGAGTGGGAGGGAGGACGAGGAGAAGAACACAGCCAGCGCAGGGGCCAGTCGAGACAGCGGATATGCCACGCAAGACGCGCCGAGCCAATCAGAGGATGTGACGATGAGTGAGGCGCCACCATTGAACGTGGACCAGGTGCCAGTGAGTTTGAGGCCTGGTATGGAGGTGAACAAGGTGGTGGAGACGACCAAGGGGCTGTGGCAGCCGCCTAGGAGATGAGGAGTGTATATACAGGCGTAATGGGTAAGGATGGATAGTGAGGGTGGATATGGGCATCTCTTTGGTCTTTTGAAGGACATTGTACAACGCGACGTGGTTCATGATATCCAAAATGCGTCCAGCCATGCGAAGGCATATGTTCATATTTTTTCTTAGGGGCATAGAGGAAGCGAGGAGTGGCTTCAAGCAAACCGCAATACCATTCTTACAAAACCACTGGGTCTGCGGGCGGCTTTCCAGCGGGGAGGCAGTTTGGGCATGTATTTGGCGTGAACTACACGCCGCTGTCATCAAGCCTAATCTATCTCAGGGTATGCGTGGGCGCAGATTGGAACAGCAGGCCCCCAAAGACCTCGACCCGACGTACGACCATACTTCCCCGGTGGCTTGGAGGTATTCATTGGAACCGGGCCTAGAAGTCACGGTCATGCTGGGCGGGCCTTGCAATTGCAGGCCCCGGTCCACTCTTGCACAACAAAGTTGACAAAGTCCTCATGTTCGTCCTCGCTACCTCGCAGCGCCTCCTCTATAGACGGCTTATGAGCTGACCGATCAAGCCCAGACCACTTTCTTTGGGTCTAGCTCTTCTTCCATCTACGATACATTCGACATTACCCTACTTCCGACACAATGAGTCTAGCGCTTACCGTCTCTACTGTCGCACAACTAGAGTCCTGCACAATATCCAGGCTGTGTCTGCGTCTGCAGCTGTCATTTGTTGTTGACGACGCCACGAATGGCCCCTGTTACGGAGGCTCAGCTGAATTCTGCGTGTAGAAAGTCGCCTCCTGAGGCAGGAACTTCAGATCATACATGAGGCTCTGGCTCTTGCAAATACTAGAATCGTCAGGGTACGCTTCAAAGACTTACCCCCTCATAACTTCTTCAATTGAACCCAACTCGTTATGTATAAAATAGAGCTCGACGGAAGAGGTTACTTCTCCCTCTCAGCGCCGCCGGGGCTATACGGGCCGTCCCAGCTGGTGAAGCCCCGGCTATATCAATGCGATCGATGTCAGATGGTATTTTCGCGCGAGCACGACTTGAAAAGGCACAAGCGGATACACAGCATTTCTAAGTCATTCGTGTGCGATGGCTGTGACAAGGCCTTCAGGAGGAAAGATGAGTTGGAGGTTCGTAGCCCAATCAGTTTTGCTTTCCGCTCTAGTCTTCGGTCTGTGTCCTGATCCTGCTACATTAGAGGCATCAATTCTTGAAGGGTTGTGGCGGGAAGAATAAGACCAAAAGAACAGACAGCTGTAGCACAGCCAACAACGCTGCTGCCAATAAGTCCACAGCTAGCCCAACACTCATCTCACAAAGTACGCCAGGCTATGCAGAAGATGGTCCTAGGTCCCTCGGGCTCGCGCATCCATATGTGCGATGGGCACTACCTTCTGACCAGTACACCAGTACACATGTGAAGTCAACCCGACAACCGTGTAGGACACAGAAGATACTTGTTCCGACCGCACCCTCACACAAAGCGACGTCCCATGAAGATCAAGACACGAATGAAGGCATGAGGCAAATCGAGCGGACAAGGCAACACATGGAAGAACTGATGCAACAGATTGATGTGGGTCATCGCTATTCCTCCGGCACCACTTGTTGCTAATATTGTTTTTGAGAACATGATGAATATGACTGGAAATTCTCTCCCAAGAACCTATAATCTTCCATGCGAGATTCATGGTTGTGCCACAGTGTTTCAAGCTGATGAAGTGGATGAGTGGATTGGACACTTTAAAAGCCACTTTGGGGGAACGCTTCCCCCCAAGCTTCGATGCTGTAAGCTTCTATTTTTAATGTACAGCGCCACAAGAAAATAAATACTAATATATTCAAATTCTGTACGTTTCAGGGTTTGATTGCGATTTCGTTGTTTTATTCGATGCGAGGAGTCCAGAGATTGGTGGTAAAACTCATGACAACCTCGAACGTCGAATGAGGCATATCCACGATCACATCCTATACGATGGTTATAGACCCCGTGATAGGATTGTAGATGGCTTTGTCATTGATCACCTCAGGAAGCAGGGGATGGTTGATGAGCAAGTTGTTGGTACTTGGCTCAAGTGTCCGCGAGCTCGACCTTTATTGCCATCGCGAGTACAACCAGCGCTTGCGCAGGGCACTCTCAGTCCCCCAGACCGTGTTGCAGATTCAGAGTTCAAGCACACAGGTGTTGAGGCCGCAAATCACACAAAAGAGGGCAAACTCATCAGCAGGAGTGATACCGACCCTCTTGATGCCACTGACTATTGCGCATCACAGAGTCGGAGTTTAGCCAAGACAGTTGCTCGGGGAACCACTGATCTCATCTCTGTCTTGGGAGCCTCGTCGTCGCAAAGCAAACCACACGAAGATAATCCCAATTTATTGGAGCCCGCACCTGACAACCATATATGGACCAGGTCGATGAGTGTCTGGAGTGACGATGATGATGTTCAATCTATCGCGAACAGTGTAGATTCGAACAGCTCTAACAAGTCGAACGATGCTTCCGCGGGAGAAAATGCAATGCAAACGCAGGAGCACCAGGTCTCTGAATCCGTCCAGAATGATCTTGAAGGTTCTCATGTACCGCTCACGCCGAACGAGGAAGGACAATGTGCAGAAGATGACCGATTACTGGGCAGGAGAGAGGGGCTGGGAATGACTTCGGAGACATCTGAGGAAAGCTCACATGGTGCCTCATGCAACTCAAGTATACCACAACATCAACTCCTCCAACCTGTAGATGTCGATATACCACTCACACCAATCGAGGAAGGACAATACACAGAAGAATTTGGAATCCTGGACAGCGAAGAGAGCCTAGACAGAAATTCGGAAATGTCTGGGGAGAGAGCACATGATGCATCGTGTAACCCAGTTTCAACACAACGTCGACTTCCCCCAGCTGAACCTGTTGGTGCCTACCTGAAGCGGGACTCGGCAATGGTGTGGCTCAAAAAGGCATTCACCGACGCATTATGGCCAACAATGGAGGGTTCTCAGAGGATCTGGTATCAATGTGTAAGTGCATTAGGATATTCCAAAGGAACAAACACTGACACCGTCCATGCGATACGCAGGGCTGCGGAGAGCAAACCTATATCGATGTTAGAGAATTGAGACCTGGCGGCGCGGCAAGGCTGTGGTTGAAGATCACAGAGAGCACCATAGCAGCGAGGAGCCGGACATCCTCGCCAGACGACACATCTTGTCCATCAGGCACTCAACCGCTGTGTTCCCCACCACCAGCACATCTCAGACCGTCCCCATCCACCTCATCATCAGATCGATCTTCTATTGGAGCTTCGACGCTGTTCAGCCTACCCAATACAAGTTCTACAACCTCTTCATGTGTCTCAAATCCCGCCGATACCATACCCAAATTCTTGTTGGTCTGTATTAACGGCAAAACATATAAATCCCTACCAGAACTCCGATATGTCGATGTGTCTGAAGATTTGAACGATGACCAACTCCTTAACGGGATTCTCGAGCAATACGAGCAAGCTCGCAAAGATGAACAGTGGACTATCTCTCTACTCATACCGAAGTGGATCAGTACTTCGTCCGTCCCAGGTCACATACAAAAGGCCTGGGAGGCGCTGCCGTGCGCTGTTCGAAGGCCATCCTGGCTGCAGGACTTGCCATGGACAGCTGTGATCCCATCCTGGTTGTTCAAGCTGGCCTCCGAGGTTGGATTTGGTGCTCCACTACACATCCTGGACACGGCCGATTTTGTACGGGTAAGCAGCCCACCACAGTTGAAAGAGCATTATTTGCCCTGAAAACTAACATCCGCAGTTCCATCTCATCCCTCGAGGTGAAGGCAAGGATCCGTACCCCTCCCAATTCAAGCCAGGCCAATGGCCCACGGAGGAGGACGTTCTAAAGTACCACAAATATCTCTACAAACCAGTTCCGATGCTCGACGCTGAGATTCTCACCATGAATTTGTGGCATATGCGCAAGGACGGCCCACATACCGAATGTTTCTGGTACGACGTCGTGCCCAAGAAGCTCAACGAGGGGCTGTTTCGGCCACCTGGTACGAGAGGTCACGTCTACGGATACGGCATACGCATTCACGAGAAGCTCAACATCTTGTTGGTCCTGTGTTGGATGCTCATCGCCGTGGTCGGTACTGGTCTAGCCGTTACTATCTTTGCCTTGCTCACGGAGGACAATTCTTCAGCTTTTGGGATGGGCGCGTATCTGGTGGCCATTTTGGCCGTATATATACCATTACAATACGAGGTTTGGAAGGAAGGCTGGGAAGTGATATTGGGATGAAGAAGCGGCAGGCCATTTATTTTCACGAATGTGCCACCGCCAGTCGTCGGCCTGCCAGGTAGGTCTCGTTAGCGCATGTAGAAAGACAACGAATCAGATGGATCAATATCAAGCGTTCTTCATTGTGGAGAGAGCAGCTGAGCTGTCTGGAAGAGGCTGCGAACAACAGGCTTTTGATCAAGACTAAATAGAGCCCAGGGGGAAGGCTCAGCGCAATTCAAGTGCCAACCATGACTTGACATATATACTACTGCCGTACAAAGTCTGAAATGGGCATTGAATAATCATGAAGCCCTTCGAAATATTGAATGTGGACTCATATTCGACCACAAGAGCAAGCAGCCAGAGAACAGCATTGGGCTTCTCGCTAAGATGTCTCTGCAGGAAAGGCAGTCTGTAGACACTTTGTCCTTGTCTTCCCTTTCCCTCCCTCTTTAAAGATAGTGATGACGAGAAGTATGTCCACACAGCCGTCTGCCTAAGACGGGTGCGTAATCATCTCGACTTCACTACCATTCCTTGCCGGCTACCCGTCACTAACCCAGACAAACCTGCCGACCAAACACATAGAAAATAGCCCTACCCGCCCAACCTCCACGTACGTGCTTCGTCGTCGTCGTCGTCCCATGACACACACTGTGATTCTCTTGTACATGGGACTGCGGGCTCTTGACTCACCCACCACCAAGGTCCTCTCCATCTCATCACATTTCACCCCAACGCACAGACATGGCCATTTCTCTTCTCTCCGAATACACACACGCACACACACGTCCGAGCATATTCCGATTTAACAAAGCTCACGGGCCCTAAACCCAACTGTTCATCAATTCTCAAACCTACTAGCGACGTCACCCGCCGCGTTCTCGCCCAAAAAAGCACAAGAAATACAAGCCGATGAATTGTTCCCGGAACCCAGCGACACTACAAATAGTCTAGCGCTGGGCGGCCGGAAGGCATAAAATCCAGTCTGTCGGGCCGCTTGGCGAGAACACGGACGATCAGTATCTTGTCGACATAAAAGATAAACCACCGCCCCCCCTGTCGCAGTAGTTAGACTGATGAATAAGTCCATGCTTCTCGTCCAAAGACATCCTTCTTAAGACTGTCTCAACGGGCTGCCGGCGCCGGCTCTGTTCAATAGCGTAAGCCACAAAGTCATTGATGAGGACTCGCTTGCTTGTTCAACGCGAATAGACACTATGACGTATATACATTGGACAGAGGAGTTCAAAGAATTATTTTGCTGGGTACAAGGTGATAATGTTCAGACGCAGGAGAACCGCTATATTTGATGCCGATGCCAGACGGAGTGTTTGGTCCGGCCCCCCCTTCAGTGCCATGCCAAAAGAAAACCGAACAAAGGGCAGACTCGGTTGTCAATGAACACATGCAAAAGATAATCAGACATGTGAACCGGCCCTCATGACCCACAATCTGCAAAAACTTTAAGCTTAACACTCTTTCACTCAAAAACAAAGCCTGCCAGGCGGAACTGTATGATTCATACAACCCGCGCTCCTCCCGCCCAAATGTCTCGGGATGTTCGGTCGGCTCGGATCGGTCAACTCTTCACTACACTCAAAAGACGGACGGACAATAAGCCGGCCCCGAGCCTTCCGGGATCAAAGAAAGCAAAAAGAAACAGGTGGTGTGAGACTGCGACCCCTTATCCATCTACCGCGACCCTAGCCGCATGTTAGCCGCGTTTATATTTGGGGCAGGGTGGGTAGTATTCTGTTGGCTGCACACGCGACACCGACCCTGGATTTGTTCCAGCTGCTTCCACTCTACAAGGAGAGAGAAACAACAAATGAAAAGAAAATTTCTGAAATGAGTTGTTGTTTACCAGACCAAAAAAAATCAGTCTAGGAGCGCAATTTGTGGTCAACCTCGGGATATAGCCGTTTAGATTTGTCACAGAAAAAACAACCCTTCTGTTATTAGGTATGTTCGGCGGGTGGCAGACCGAACGCGAACCACGAACGCCTTCGGCCTGGCCCCGAGGTGGATCCCGCCCCCAGTTCATCAGTCTGCTGGGAAAAGCGAGTGTCATACAAGACAATACAGGCAAATACCCAGCCTGTCAAGTGGGGCCTGCCTGTTTTCATCATTTTACGCACCCTAAATCAGCGTGGGTGATGGGAATCGGGTTCGGCGCGGGAAGAGACAGGGGTGGGGTGATGTTATGGGGTTTTCCTTATACTCGTACGAACAGGATTATATTTTTGGCTTCTCTTCGCTTATTCTGGTACTCGGACAGAGAATTTTCTCCTCTTTTTGTGTTGGAAAAATAAGAGAAAAAACTTCAAAGTTTAGAACGTCAGGCGCGAAGCGATTGGCCGGCACCGGCATACTCGGAAAGGTCCTTCGCCTGCAATCGCTGCCTTATTGGCAAACTTCGTCAATAGGGTCATACGACACATGCAACATGTGCATCGGTCGAGATCGTTTGGTCACTGCAAGATCGCTTGGCCCTTGTTAGTAGGGTTACATGCAGGGTGCTGCTGGGCGCCTTGATCCTTTTAAGCCCACAGGCTTTCATTTTTGGTGGGTCCCCCAAGGCGGGCAAACATTCATCAACTCGCATGGTGTGTATTGTGTGTGTGGAGAAGCGCCGTCTTTCACAGTTCAACCCATCTCGTTTGATTGACCGTTGGTGATGAGCTATTTCTCAAGTGAGTCAGTACCATAATGGCAAGCGTACGGGATGGGTGAACAAAGAGGTTGGTAATTGACTCGAACCAACAAACACAAAAGTGCCCACCGTTGGTTACATTGGCGTTGACGCCGTGTGACAGATGCGTTGTTGGCGGCCCCCAAAAAAGAGACTGATGCCTTGTACCGGTACCTGTGGTCTGAATAGCTTCGGATTTAAGCAATGCATCCCATCCCGGCAGGGCTGGTAAAGTAAGGTAAGAAGAAAAGGTGGGCAGAAACCCCCGAAACTTCAGCTTATCGGTGCTTGAATCGGTTGAGCAATCCTGACGCCAGGTTTCACCATGTATTCAGATAAAGAAGAATTCTAGGAGACTTGTCCGAGAACATCAGTTGATGGCGCGTTCTTATTCGTGGCAGCTGTACCAGATCGTTCAAATTGTTTTGAGTGTCTTACATACGTACACACGTATTACCTGGTAGAGTAAGTAAGAAGGGCCAGATACAGATTGACTTTTTGTCGGCTTGGCAATGTCCAGGAAATGGGGCCACCCAGCGAAGCTCAACGTCTAGGTTTGAGCCTCAGGTTTCGAGATGGAGACTTAGCACAGGGATGCTTGCGTCTTTCTTTTTGCATTGAACCCGTGATTTACGCCCGTGAGCTCCTTCCATGTAAAAAAAGAGGACTGGGAGCATGAAGTAGCACGGACAAGGTCGGCGGGTTGATTTTCAGGACCTAGACCAAAGATTAGATTGTTTTTGGCTAGGGACCACCGAGTCCAGATTCTGTTGCTGGTGAACTGAGGCACCTAAATTTGGCAACCGTAACACCTATCGCCGGACCAATCCGAAAATGCAAAGATGGAAATGCGCCACGAGTTGAGTGACGATTGTTGAAAGATCTTGAAGATTGATATTCCAGGGTCCAATCACCCTTCGTTGGACGTTATGTGCTTCTGAAGGGCAACGGAAGCGACGGCGGCGGTGAGAAGGCGCCAAAGTCGGTGGAGGAAACGCCCCGAGGGGCTTGGCAGCATCAAGCAAAGTGATCTGGCTGGACTTTGTGATGGTACCTAGGATTTGACGTCAGAGCGGAGACGAGACATGTTAATATCAGTCCGAACTCCGCTTGGTATCTTGAAGACAAGACAAGACGGAGGAGAATAACGAGATGTCTCACTTGTCTTTTTTGAGAGATAGGAATACACACAGACAATATGCTATGGTGTAATCTTGGTACCATGGTACAATATTCTTTCATTTGTGAAATAAGGTTTCATGCTGCGGCGGAATCTCACTCAATACTTTCTACACAAGATAGTGAATCGAAGAAACAAGCTCGCGTGAGCACCCGGCCATCGCACCAAATGATTGGATCACATGAGTGCATCTGCTGAAACACTTGCTGAGCAGATCCCTGCCTCCGGGGGGCTGCAAGGACGAGACTTGATGGTTACCAGGTCTTCGCCGCAATTATACCTGAGGGTTCTGGACTTATAGCCGCCCAGACCAAGTACTGTAGCTGTACCCTGCACAAAAGCAAGCAAAACCCTTTGCCAAGAAATGTCCCGTACTGCAGTAAATAACTTTGCGCGCTGGAAGAAGTATCGGTACCCCCATCTCGTTCGGAGAGAAGCCGGGAACAAGGAGCGCACCGCATAAGCCGCAAGGAGTCCTCAACGAACGCTTTTTCGCGACTTTCGGAGACTTGGATGCGCCCGACCAAACTTGTGGTCTTTTTAGCGTCTTCTTTTTTAGTGATCAGCCGAAGGGGTCCATTTACTATGGTAGTAGTATCGTGGAAGTTGGTCTCGTCTTTTGTTCTACCCGGCCGCTACCTCCCCCTGTTGTTGACGTAGTAAGCTGTGCATGCTTCATATACTTCCACAGTACTACCCTCTTGCCTCTGTTTTTTTTTTCCCTTCCTTCCTCGAAACAAATACCCTTACGGACGCACATCTCCTCCCTTTAGCTGACCTTACCCTTACCTCTCCTCAACCTCTCCTCCAGGACGTGTGCGTTTTCCCTCCTGCAACAACGCGCTAATACAGTGTGCACCCTGCACATCTGACAAGCCACTACGGAAGGCTCGGCCCCAGTTTGCACGGCTTATTACAAATTCTAACGGGCGCTTCCGGATTCCTTTGGGAAAGGAACAACCAAAATTCTCAGCTGCAAAGAAATACTCGGACTTTGGGGGTCTAGCGAAGTCTGCGAAGACCCGGGACTGTCGGTCGTGAAAACTAGAGAGAATTGACTTTTTGCTTTAAAGTCTGCCTTGTCCGCCTTCCTTGTCCTCGGGTGGTGGAATATATCCGCTTTCGTTTGCGACCGACTCAAGACGACAAACGACGATCCGTGGAGTAGTCCAGTCCCTCAGCTATTATGATATGAGAAGGCAATAGCGTCATCGACAAATTATTTTCCAACCCAACCGACCGGGGTTTCTACTTGGGCTTCGATAGTACTTCACCCTCGACGAACCTGTCTTTTTCCCCCCTGGGCTCGCCAATTGTTTCCCGACAAGAGCAGCGTCCTGTATAGGCATCTTTCAAGATGCAGGACATGACTTCATTCTTGCAGGCCAAATCCAAGCTGCACATTCCTCACCTACAATGGCCGCGCGCACTCAAGATCCACATTCCAGAGCGATTCCAGCCCGGCGGCAGCACGAGGTGGAGCAGGTCAAGGAAATCTAGGAGAAAGTACTATGGCGAGACGGCGGCACCAACAGACATCACGAGGTTGCAGAGGTCTTTCAATCCGTTGGACGGAGTGCGCGCCATACAAAGGCATCGTTGGGGATGGTTGGATATCCAGTATCCACTCATGGCCGGCTTCATGCTCTTCTCTCTGATCATCGCGCCCATGCCAATCCTCGTCAAGATTGGAATTCCTACTATTTCGCTGTTGGTCTGCTTGATGCCCGCCACAAGACAGTTCTTCCTTCCCTCAATGCCAATATGGATCTACCTGCTATATTTCTTTTGCAGTCGGTAAGTCGCCGCGACCCTATCCACCTCCAAAACAAGAGCATCCGTCAACTAACGACACCCTCCAGCTTCATCCCCGTTCAATACCGCCCACACATCTGGGTTAAGGTCCTTCCCGCGCTAGAAAACGTTCTTTACGGCACCAACATCTCCAACATCCTCTCCGCTCACACCCACCCGATCCTCGATCTCCTCGCCTGGTTCCCTTACGGCATCGGCCACTTTGGCGGTCCTGCCGTCTGCTCCGCCGCCCTCTTCCTCTTCGCCGCCCCTTCGACCACCCCCGTCTTTGCACGCTCCTTTGGCTGGCTCGCCCTGACCGGCGTGACCATCTGCTTGGTCTTCCCTTGTACCCCGCCGTGGTATGAAAAGGAACACGGTCTCGAGCCCGCTCACTACGGCATGCCCGGGTCTCCGGCAGGACTGGCGCGCGTGGACAAGCTCTTTGGCGTCGACATGTACACGACCTCCTTTACAACCGCGCCCATGCCCTTTGGCGCCTTCCCCTCCCTTCACTCCGCCAACGCCACCCTCGAGGCGCTGTTTATGAGCTTCGCTTTCCCCCGGCTGCGCCCGCTCTTCATTTTCTACGTGGGCTGGCTGTGGTGGGCTACCATGTACCTTAACCACCACTACGCCGTCGACCTCGTGGGCGGCTCTCTGATCGCCGTTAGCATTTACAGCATTGCACGCGCCCGCTACCTACCGCGCCAACAAGCCGACAAGAAGAACCGCTGGGCATACGAATACGTCGAGATTGGCGAGAAGCCCCGCAACCGTGGCGAGGAGTACGGCATCCTGGGCACAAAGGAGGAAGGTTATGGACTCGGACTGCTCGAGCAGCGTAGCGCGACGACTTTTGGTGACGAGGACCAGTGGACGCTGGGTAGCAGTTCGAGCTTCTCCGTGTCGAGTACGCCGCGCACTAGCACTACGAGTCCGACGCTGATGAGCCCGAGCACACCGGACGGAAGCTTCCGCGAGCACGTCGCCGTTTCGATGAATCTCAACGGACAGCTGGTGTGGGATGAGAGGGAAAGGGAGAGCGAGTTGAGTGAGGTGGTGGTCATGCGATGAAAAAGTGGAGATCGCGAAGACAATAATCATCTTTCTTGGCTCGCGACGAGGGATTCTCTGTTAATGTCGGATGCCGAGCCGCCAATTCGGGATACGCAGAACACCCACGTTTGCTTGGCGATGGGCACTTCGATGCTCCATAGCAACACGCACTGCCGCACCTCCATTACGGATCTCGCACCACGAGGATGGGAAGAGCATCGAGAAATCGAGTCCACAGCTGGTCCCACCATCGGTCGCGCGGAGAGCAAGGCTTTGTATAAGCCACACCTCGACGCTTTCCCAAAACGATACCGCGTTCTTACTCTTTGAACGCATCAGCCACGGCCTCCTCTTCCATTTCATGATACCCACGGTATTTCATTCGAACCGAGCTTAAGAATCGGATTCGAATTTGGCCTGTCGAACCAGACATGAGAAGGCTTGATCAATTTTTTCAACAACTGCATTTCTGCATAGCGTTTTTCGCTGCATATGTTTTTTTCGTCAATAAACAAACGCCGGACATACACGAGATATGACAAAACCTTGGGACGATTACACCACGGTGGGAGTAATGACTAAAGGCAAATGGATTTCAAGGGACCCGGAACGAGCTGGGTTCCTTCGGGAGGAAATTGGGAAAGGGAGAGGGACGGGCAAGATACTTAATAGTATTAAATCTATGATACCATCATTACACAGAGTCAATACCATGCTTTGGACGAACGAATCTCGGAACTTGATTTGATTGGTGATAAGTCGATGATCGCTAAACGTTACTAGGTACTGTCGGAGGAAGGTTAATAGGAACAATGGATCAAAGGACCGGGCCAGTGCAAAGGAGAGCATCAGGACACGATGATTATATATACACTCTCGATATTGATACCCCACAAATCGCTGCGGGCGTCAACGACCACCATGATGTCGTGCTCTCCCCCGATAACGTATAGGGCAGCGGACATTTCGAAATGACCCACAGGGGGGCCGCATATATGTGCCGTCGAGCCGGTTGTCTTGATAGAAATGGAAGATGGCAGGCAAGAGGATAGATAGGAGGAATCATATCAACATGCGCATTAGCTTTATTTGGTGGAAATTCTATCCTCAAGACGAAGTAATCATTTCCATGCCCACTTTACCCCCAACCGTGCCGTCAATTCCCTCGCAAAAAAATAATAATACAAAGAGTCTCGCCCGCCGTTTACGCCTGAACCGCAAGAACTTGACGGACTTTGATCATCTACAAAACGCCTTTGCTTTTTTCTGTCCTCGAATCATATCCTGTGGTCCACTTTTCGGTGCCGTGTGAAATGTGGATGGAACAGGGACGCACCTAATTAGACAAGATAGACAGAAGATGGTCCTCCGCAGACTTTTGTGTAAAAGATTCCTGTTTCCTTGGACCATATTCAGACTCAATCTTGCCTTATTTTCGAATTGATGCCAAGCAGAGAGACGTAATCTCGTCCCATATCCCCCCCCCCCCAATAGTCCCTGTCTTGTTCACTTGGACGACCCAACCGCGCGCCATGGGGACAAAAGGTCATTCGCAAAGGCCTCAAATTCAAATCCAAATATCTTCCACACACTCTCTCCAATTTCCTTCTTCAAAACACCAAACGTCCATTCTCAAAGCGCGGCGGGGGAATTTGAGACGACGAGACCTTGCTAGGACTCTTCGTGGCCCAAGCTGCCTCCTTGTCAGCCTTTTTGCGCTCCTTTTCGGCTTGCTTACGCTCCCTCTCCATCCGCTTCGCCTCCTTCTCGACCTCCTTCTCGGCCTTTTTGCGGTCCTTGTCTGCCCGCTTGGCCTGCTTCTCGACATCCTTGGCTGCGTTCTTGGTGCTGCTACCGCCGCTGGGGTAGGAGGACGACGCCGCCGGGAGGACACCGTCGGAACTGTAGCTAGTAGCCACAGGCAGCGCGGGCGCTGGGACAGGCGTGAGGTGGCGCTGCTTCACGACGAAGGGGACCTGTGTGGCAGGGAGAGGAGCGCCGGGCGAGGCGGACATCCGGGACCGGGGCAGGACGGGTGGTGGTTGGCTAGCGGAGGTGAACGAGGTGAAGGTGGGTCCACTGTAGCTGCTGGTGCTGCCGCCGCCGCCGCTGCTGGTCATGTGCGGCAGGGGAATGGGCACGGGGGTTTCGCTCTTAGGCGTGCTGCCGTTCCTGTTTGTCTTCTGTTTCTTGGCGGATTTCTCAGCTGGTGGGTTCTTGTTGTTTTTGTTGTTATTATTCTTGGGGTTGGCATCCTTTTTTGGGATAGGAATAGGGGTAGTAATAGCAGTCGCGACGGATCCATCCTCACCGTCATCATCTGTGTGCTTGCGCTTCTTCTTGGAGGAGCTCTTGCTGGGTGTGCTGCTGGCCACGGCCTTGTTGGGAGGCGCGATGGTGGACTTGGGAGCAGGGACGCCGAGAGGGGTGTAGCGAGCGCGTAGGCCCTCGGGTTGAGGGCGGGCTGGCTTGGTGGTGGAGATGGTCTGGGTGGTGACTACACTGGAAGGGCCCTCGGGAGGGAAGGTCTCGCTGCGGGTGAAGTGCATGGTCTGGTTGACGGGGCGCTCAACTAGACAAGAGGTGTCAGTATTGTGCAGCAGTGTCATCCTGTCGACTACTTACGCAGTGAGTACTCATTGCCCTTCTTGTTGGGAATGAGGAGCCTGTATGCAGACGCGGCAGCTGGGTCGTCGAAAACCATGCGGTAGTCCTCGCCATTGTGAGACAGGACTGGTCGGCCCTGCTCAGCTTGGTCCACGGGAATGGAGAGATCCTGCACAACGGTGACAGGAAGGGATGCCGGCGCAGTGATGTACCAGACCTGCTTGCCCTCCAGCTGCGCCTTGGAGAAGAACTTGGCAACCTCAGCAGCACTCGAATCACCCTCAAGCTTGCGCAGATGAAAGTCGGGTGCAACAAATTCAGGGACATCGCCGCTGCGTCCATTCATGTTAGCCTATATGAGGAGCAGGTGAGGAACAAGACGAGAACTTACACATTGGTCGGGTTGCCTCCATTCGTCAACGCCATGGACTGATCCATCATCTCAATGTCACCGTCTTCATCCTCGGAGAGGAATTTGGCGAGCTTGGCCTTCTTCTTGGTAGGTTCGGCTGCCTGTGCTTGAGAAGACTGAGCCTTGGCGCTCTTCATCTCATTCCTGATCTGCTCCTCGATTTGTTGAGAAGGATCCTCACTGTCGTTGTCGTTGCTTGCACTCTCACTCTCACTCGAAGATGTATCGGATTCTGAGCTGGCCTCCTTCTTGACGGGCGACTTTGCCTTTGCAGCAGATTTGGCGGCCGCTTTGACTGGCGACTTTGCTGGTATCTTTGTCTTTGACTTCTTGGCCTGGTCGCTCTCACTGTCACTGTCACTGTCACTCTCGCTCTCGCTGGATGTTTCCGACTCGGAGCTCGTGTCTGAACTTGACTCGCTCTTCTTGACTTGCTTGCCCTTCGTGTTGGTCTTCTTGCTCGTTTCGTCGCTGCTCGACTCGCTGTCGGTCTCACTCTCAGATGTACTGGAAGTGTCCTCTTTCTTGATTTGCTTGCCCTTTACGGGCGTCTTCTTGGCCTTCTCGTCACTGCTCGATTCGCTGTCGCTGTCGCTCTCAGACGCGCTAGAAGTATCCTCCTTCTTGATGCTCTTGACCGCTGAGGCACCCAGACCATTAACAGTGGGGCTCTTCGCAGGAGTGGCGGTCTTGGAGACCTTGGTGTCGTCCTTTGTCTTTGCGCCATTGGTTTTGCCTTTGGAGGTTGGGGTGGAGATTCTCTTCTGAAAGTCGACGGCAGACTCCTTCTTGACAGGGTTCAGTTCAGCATCAGAGTCGTCGCTGTCAGAGCTCGAGTCGGAAGAGTCTGAGGAGTCGTCGCCAGTGAATGTGCCCTTTTTTATTTTGGGTTCGGCCTTGGCAAAGGTCTGCGAACGCGACTTGGCGGCGCTGTTGGCGTGGCTTTTCAGGCTGCCAGACGGAAGTTTGGAGCCCGCCATGATGTGATGGCGCAGTCGAACGGTTTGCGAGTAGTACTAGACTTGTGGAAAAGGCTCAAAAGAGCAATGCGCTTCGTATAGTCGCGCCGCGCAAACCGTGATTGATGATCTGCGATCGAAACGTCGCGTAGCTCGTTGCGGCGCGAGAAGCGTTGGAATGGGAAGAAAGTGCGTGACTGTGTAGGAGCGCGTGTTCGCGAAAGATAGATGAAGAAGGAACAATGCTGTAGGTCGCGTCACGACAAAAGCAATGCCAAATAAAAGAGTCTCGATATGGGAAGTTTGACCGTGAATTTTTTGCGAAGCTTCTTTTTCCTTGTCGCGTCTGAACTTTGGGCGGGTCCAGTGTGGGGTAGTTGGAGCCAGAATTGGGGAGTCGATTGGGTGGCTAGGTCACTGACAGGGGCATCTCGGCCCCACTAAAACACATTTTGGCCTAATGAGAATAGGCACTTTGATATTGATGATTGATGCGATCTGAATGTAAAGACAAACAAGACTGCCCTAGACTATGTCTGCTAATAAACGGCGAAAGGTAGATGTTGGACCGGCAACTCCGAGTAAGCCTGCTACTAGCAAAACACTCAGCGAAGCTCATTGCTAATTATTTCGCAGTGTTGAGTGCTGCTGCCCTCCGGAAAAGACTCCTTGAGAAGCAGGCATCTGTATCTGCAGCAGAGTCATCAGACAATGGCGGAGTGGCTTCCCCTGACACTGGAACAAGAAGTCCAAGCTTCAACGGTGGTGGTTCGAAAGCAAAAGCCGCGGCGACCAAGTCTGCTTTGAAGAAGGAAAGCCCTCGGACCGCAGAAGAGGTGCTGCTTGGGGATTCCGGTACAGTTGACGAGACGGCCTTGTACGAAGCCACCGAGACTGTGGATGAGCCGCCCAGGAAGAAAATACAACTCTCCTCCATCTCTCCGGACTCGAGTACCATCCAGAAGAAGGCTGATGGAACGGCCGTCTTGAAGTTCGCCGATAGTAGCGAGGTATTCCTCACAGTGTCCATCTTATCTTGCATTGATCATCACACTAACCAAAAACCAGCGTATCGTACTTCTCGGGAGTTACGGTGTCAAGGTGAAGAATGGAGATGCCAGCATATGCGGTGCCTCTCTCTATCCTTCCGATTCAATCCAATGGGTACATGCGCCTCACTGCCATGCCTTGCCCGTGCTGCGTTGCTCTGAAAAGTCCGTCATTGAAATCCATTCTCACCAAGCTTCTCGTAACTTGAGAAATCTGGAAAGGCTGTCACCAGTATTTGGCAACCTCTGGAACGAGGCTATTCCTGGGCAACAGCAGACATGGCAAATCCTGGGATCCTCCACGGACGGTCCAAAAAAAGCCATGCTCCATGACCTAAAGTCACCGGCCGTCTGGAACAGGGAGATTGCCAATATCCTCAAATCCAAAAATCACAAGCCCCCAGTGTTGCTGGTCTGTGGCCCAAAATCATCGGGGAAGTCGACATTTTCACGTATCGTGACGAATAGGTTGTTGACCGACCGAGGCGCCACCAAAAAGCGAATATGGCCTGGCGTTGGTATCCTCGATATTGACCCTGGACAGCCCGAGTTCGGTCCACCTGGTTTTATATCGCTCGTCAAAGTGAACGAACCAAATCTGTCGCCACCCTTTTGTCACCCCAAAATTGAACGAAACTGCCTTGTCAGATCACATACGGTAGCATCCATCACTCCAGCCTCCAACATCGAGCACTACAAGAGCTGTGTGCTTGACTTGTTCTCACATTACCGATCATCCTGTTCTAATCACCCGCTGATCATCAACACTCCCGGATGGATACAAGGAAGTGGTCTCGTTCTGTTACAGGAACTGGTCGCGGGAATACAACCCACCGAGATTCTGTACATGTCTGAAGATGGACCTGAAGACACAGTCGAAGGGCTGAAATCCGCAGGTCAAGCCATCCCATTTACAACCCTACCGTCACAGTCAAGCGATTTCACATCAAGGACGGCTCTGCATTTACGACACATGCAGAGCATGTCATATTTCCACCTCGACGAAGAGACCGTCAAAAATACCGCCTTGACATGGAGTGCTGCCCCTCTCACCCATAACGCGCCGTGGCTCGTGAGCTACAAAGATGAAGACAATGGTCTCCTGGGCGTCGTGTGGTATGGTTATCAACCAGATCCAGAGCTCCTAGCAGAGGCCATCGACGGTACTATCGTCGCAATCGTCGAGATGGAAGACTCAAAAGCTTTCAACGGCTCCAAATATGAAGACCTCGTTCAGCAAACCCCCTCGCAAATACCCTATATCCGGCCCAGTGAGCCCCTGAATCCACAACATTCACGTTGCCTCGGCCTGGCTCTCATCCGCGGCGTAGACACAGAGGCTCAAATTTTGGCATTGTCGACACCACTCTCCTCAGAGCAGCTCAACGGCAAGAAAATCGTTCTCGTCTCTGGAAAGTTCGACCCTCCTACATGGGCGTACACGGAGGACCACTACTACTGCGTTTCGAAGAAAAGCGACGTTGATGTGGTCCAAAGGGATGGATCTGCCGAAATCCCATGGACGGAGAAGTTGCATGGCAGTCAGAAGAAGGCGGTGGGGTCAAAGGTCTGGCGCGTGAGAAGGGATTTGGGCCGCAATAACTCTGGCGGGGATTGAGTCGATTTGACATGTTGTACAAGTTATGACCTAGTTTTACCAGATAGCATCCCTCTTGATTTAAAATATCGGAGTCTTTATGGTGCTCTGAGCATCGACAAATTATGTAGCCCAGAAACGCTCTCATCGCTCATCTGATTTGCGTGCATGTGTACTTGCTGGACCTTTGCAGTTCGCTTAGTACATCAAGCTTCCAAGCATGACAACTGGCGAGGGCCATGAGAACGAATACAAAGTCTATTGCAGTGCGCCTACATCACTTCACCCAAACTCAAGCCTACCGCTGTCCTATTTGGCCCCCAAATTTAAGCCAACAGCCATGCTGCTGTTGCGATGAATTTGAATGACAAACCTCACGTCCAGAGAGCGAACACCTCCAATCTTGTATAGACAAAGGATGCTTCCACCTCTCCTCCCATCTGTCATCCTCTGTCCCAGCTAAGTCTCCAAGTATAGAACCACGAGGATATTGCCGTCCATAGCTGTGAAGCCACATTCCAATACATCGTACCACACTCTCATCGTGCCCGGGCGACCGACCAGCTTCCAAGAACGCCCAAAAAATAAATAAAAAATTTACGGAACTTCATCGCTCACACCATTAACGCTCCTACCCGAAAAGGCGGACGTGAAGCCATCACTTGCTCATTCGGTCAAACCGACTCAAACAGGCCGACATGCCTATATAAGCCAAGGCCCACCAGTCTAACCGCTGTCGCACAACACTGGCTGCTTTCAGGATTGACATTTAGCGGGCGTTGGAGCACCCAAGACACGGCTGATTGGGCCTGACGGACACGTTGATACAGATTCACTATTTGGTGTCTATAGATGATACATGGTAGTTTTGAGATGTGTCATTGCATCAACTTGAGCCAGGCGAGTACGGTGCAAAGGCGACGTCTTCCCGTGATCGAGGCAACTTCATCTACATCTGTCTAACAATCTCGCTGAGATGAGCCCCTCGTCCAAGCATCTATTGTTGCCTACGTAAATACTACGTCGTATCTGCCCTGTACCGATACTCCGCCCACCTATGATTGTCCATCAAGTTTGATCCTCCTTAACTTGTTATCCCGTCCGGCCCAATCACCAAGAGCAGTCCCTGCCTAGATTCCCGTTCAAAAAACTGGCCCAAAACGCCACGCGCCCATCATCGAGTGGTCTTCCAGCCTTCATCGCAGCAGCAGCGCCTTTCTACCGAGACGAGGGACGGCATTGACAAAAACATAAAAAAGAAGGAGGCGCCTAGGGCAGGGGATGTATTTGGTCGAACTGGGACCAATTCCAAACGCCAGCAACGCTCGAGCTGACCTCCCTGTTCAACAGGAAAGTACGTTGCACACAGCTCAAAGGCCAGTGGAAGTGAATTCAAGACTGAAATTATCGATCGGCGAGTCATCTCTTGTTGAAGGGTGAAAAAATCGGAAGATGTCGTAGAACTGCGTTACCCCAGTTGCTCCGACAGAAAGGAGCGACAGTTTGCCGCGCCAAGTGTATCCTGCCTCTGATGCTAGATTTCCCCTGAACGCCGACGATAGTCTGGTGGGGATCGCGCGGAACCACTCGTTATTATGAAATTTCTGAGCCTCACTAAGCCAATGAATGAATGACGGAAGAATCGTGAAGTACACATGAGTCGTGTACGGTGATCCAGGCAAATTCGTGGTGGTATGTATCGGTAGCTAAGATGATCATCGAAGGGACACCCCCCCGCTAGAAGAGTAGCCCGGCCAAGACTCATGTTACGTCCTGGCCCTCACAACCTCGCAAGTTTCTCACAGTGGAAGGTTTGGTGAGCCGCGATAGCCCAATGGTTTTCAATATCTCAGACACCGTGTATTTGCAGAGCAACCAAAAGATTGTGACAGAGAAGCTGCTAATCTCTCGGCCAGATGTGTGGTGACATTGATGCCGCTCTGCGAGGTCTGCAATATCACGACTTGCTCTAGCAAGAAGTCAGGCTCCTCGCATATCCGCCCGAGACTATGACAACGATTTCTTCCGCGCTCGTCTGGAGCTTTTAGGTCGTCTGGTAGGAAGCACACTTCCCTTGGATCTGCTTGATGACTTGTTCTTCGGCGTTTGAGGAGCCTGTGGATTGGGCCTTTTCTACTGGCCGTTACTCTCAGGACTCAGCATACCCACGCCATCATCCTTATCCCCAGGGCCAATTGGGCTGCTCGCTGCATCCTGACTTTGCATACTGTTCCCACGCTCCATCGAGGGTGGCTGAAGACTTGTGGAAGAACCATTGGGGAGTACGGGAGCCTTGCCGAGCTTCTTGGCCTTCTCCGGTGTTGAATTGGCACCGTTCTTTGATTCGGCATTCTGTGCCTTTCCAGCCTCCAACTTCTTCTTTTTCTTCGCCAGCGCAATCTGTTCCTTTGGCGGTCGCTTTTGCGGAGACACGATTTTGCCGGTCGCACCGAGACGAGGACGTGGCCGCCTCTGCTTAACAGGAAGATCTTCGTCCTCAACCAGAGGTTGATCGCCATTAGCATGCAACTTGGCAAGGAAGAAGTTCTTGACGATGCCGATTTGGATTTGAATGTTATCCTTTGTCACGGGTTCGGATTGCGGCGGTGGTTCGAATAGGTCGGCTATCACCTCGTCGGTGTTTTGTGCCTGAACCTGATATGTGTTGCGCACACGAGCTTGCAGGAGATGCAGTGGCACAGACATCATTTCCAGGCCAAATTCTTGATCAAGACCAAGAGCCTTGAATCCAAAGAAGTCTTCGCCAAGCTCCTCTGCAAAGTCACCTCCAACAAATTGCTCGCTGCCGTCTTTGAAAGCACCGGCGCCGTCCGGCCCAGCGTCATTGAGCGCTGGCCGAAGCAGGTCGGCGAGATGCGACTTCATGCGTTCATGAATGACACCAAGTTTGGAGCCAAGCCTATCCACATCATCCTTGGCATAACCCTCAAGCTCTTCGAGGGTATGGCCGCTTTCATCCAGCGTGTGAAGAATGACCTCCTCCTGGGAAAATCGAGGCTGGCACTTTGCCCCACGCTCCGCCCATTTGCCGGTGGCATCCTTCTTCTCGGCCTCTCGGTATACGTTGAATGTACGGATGAGTTTGGCAAAGTAGTCGCCAGCCATGTCGGCGGCCACGTCCAAAGCAGATGGTTGAAGCTCTTCGAAACCAGCATGGTAGAAGATCTTGGCCACGGAGCGTTTCAGTGCAGCCTTGCAGACATCCGGCGCCATAACGGGTCCGTCTCCAGCAACGAAATGCCCGTCAATCTCTTGCTCCACAAAAGGCTCAGGCTCGTATTTAGGGAATTGGTTGGCATAGACTTGCGTCTGAATCTGCATCTGCTTGATCACACCGATTTTCGAGCACACTTTCCGAGTCTCTTGCATTTGACGAAGGTTTGCGTCAAATTTCTTGGTCAAGATGCTGTCCGGCGAAGCGAAATAGCCTGGTGGAACCAAGCGCAATACGTCTTCGTGTTGGTTGATGACCTGACCTTCGCCATCTTCCACCCACTGCAACTTGGGCGCAATGTCCGGCACAAGGTGTAAAGCCTCATAGTAGTCCGGAATGGTGCGATCTTCTTCAACCTCCATACCTTCGGCCAAGGTGGTCTCCGTGGGCTTCGCCGTTTCCTGTTTTGCGGCGACGACTGATGAGTCTCCAGTAAGAGCTGTAATGCCAGCGCTTTCGGCTTGTTGGTGACTCCTCAAAACACGGCGCATGCCAGACTTGCTTCTCAGAATAGCAGGCTCATCGGGGTTGAGTTTGTTGCCCTTGAAGAGGTTATATCGTTCTCGAGCAATCAGAGCACGTTCCTTTTTGGTGACTTGTTTCCAGATCTTGTACTCTTCGTCCTCAAACTCTTGCTCCGCGGCTTCGCCAAGGCTGAGAGCAATGCCATTCAGTGACGGTCCATCGATTTCCATGGCATCTGCATTGCTAGTCCCGGACTGCCCATTCTGTCCTAGTGGTGTGTTGGAACCTCCAATGGGCGGTGTCGCGAAGCCATTGCTGTCCCCAAATTCCGAGTCCTCTCGCCCCGTTTTGGCCAGGATCCCGTTCAGCTGTATCGTTGGTTTCGTATCCATGTTTGGCGTCCCTTCTTTCTGATCCGCCGGTGCAGTCCTCGACTTGGCGGCGCCTTTCGTGGCCTGGGTGCGACCGCGGGATGAAATGATGGGCTCATCATCACTGTCGTCACCATCCTCGCCACCATTTTGCTTCCGTCGTTCCTCAGCCTCGACTTCAGCCCTTGGCCGAATTACGAGATCGGGAATCAATGGGATGAGCTTGTCTGCTTCCTTGCGCATACCATTTGCCAGTCGTGGGAGATGGTTGTTTAGGCTAGCATTGTAACGCAGACAATTATCCCAAATCAGATTCAAATCCGTCACGAATTCGGCCTTGGACTTGTACTGCAATTGCTTGAGCTTCTTGGTCATTGTACCAAGATCCATGGGCTGCTTGATGACTGAGGAACGGTCAGCACCACCCTGATTAGCTCTGCGACCTTGGGAATACCTACCACTATAGTAGTCCGGAGCATCTCTCTTGTTCACTTTTGTCAAGAAGGGTGTCGAATACTCTGTATGCGCTTTCAATTCGCTCAGAACCTTGTCGAGCGCCTCGTATAATTCTTCCTGTCCGACGTTTTCCTCACTGGCCCACTTTGATCGGTTCTTCCTAACTTCATTCATCAAGTTGCGCAATTCCTGGTCTGTAGCTGATACTTGATCGCGCTTCAAGTCAATTCTTGCGATGAGGTGCTTCAGCGTCAGACTGGACGCGCCTAGATTGGCGCTGCTCAGAGATCCGTGATTCTGCCCTGAGCCATCATTGGCGGGGCCTCCATTCTTGTCCATCTCGGCCTGGATCTGTTTCTCGGACTCTTCTAGTTGTTGCTGCTCGAGCATTGCGGTTCTGTCATTCTCCAGGGTGTAGAATATGGTGTGGAAACTGCGCTTAGCAGCCTCTTCTGTTGCTTGGCGGGCGTCCTCTAATTCTTTGCGCGCATCCTCCGAAGTCCTCTCTTTGCCTTGCGACGAGGCTTCCTCTCTTGATTTGTCGCCATTTTTGCCAGGAGAAGAGACGGAATGTACGGGCGAGCTGCCGGACTTGGATGGTGAAAGGTATGTCTTGGCGGCGGCGGCATTGTCATTTTGTAGCTGATTCGCGGCGGCGGCATCATCACCACCATCTTCAGAGCCGTCTTCGTCGTCATCATCGTAGTCGTCGTCAATGACGCGCTTGGTTTTCTTCCGGGGTGGTTCTTGAATAGGAGTGTGGTCGGTGGCAGGGGGGATGTGGTAGGACTCGGTCGCGGTCGCGGTCGGGGGACGTTTTAAAGATTCAATGGCGGTGGGATTATAGTCGCCATCGTCGGCAAATAGCGCGTCGATTTTTGCATCGGTCTTACGGAAGAGTTGTGAGAAATGGGCGCGTCGGTGATCTTCGTCGTGGTTGTCGGGCGCCTCAGGCATCAACATTGTCGCATCGGTCTGTGATCGCGACAACCCATCGGCACCTGCAAAAGTCGTCCTGCTCCCATTCCCCTGACTAGAACCGGATGCTGGCCAGCCATTCTGGGATTGATTGAAGGACATGATGTCCCTTGATGGATAGACGTGGTGATGGGTAGCCGGACATGCGCCGCAAGGCAATTCTGACCGGCTTCCGGTGGGAACCAGATAATTAATTGGGCATGGGCCAAAAGAGCGACATTGACATTGATGGTCAATAGGGGTTGCAAGATGATGCGAGTCGGATGGGTGGTGTAAATGATGGAAAATTGATAGGAGTTTGACGTGCGTCGTTGACGTGAGGTTGTTTCTGGTGGAGCCAGTTGCAGCGAGGCTGGCGGGCTTAGGTCAGGAGTTGGAGCAAGCAAAGCGCAGGTAGTTTGAATGTGTTAGCGTGCACAATGCGGTGGTGGGCCGAGACTTGCACGGGGAATCGAGGGCCGTTAGCGTCTTCAAGCGTGTGCGTGTCTGTGTGTGCACTGCCGTACCTCCGTTTCGATACCCCGATCCGGACCCTATATCTGATCCGTGACCAGCACCGACAAACACTCTGTCACTCACTGCATGGCCTTTAGATGAAAGACATGTGTCTTTATGTGTCGGAGTTCTTGGTGCTTTTAATGAAATGTATGTTATTTTTCGTTTGCCTGCAGCAGTGTCATTATTCGTGATGTTTTAGGTACACACAAGTCTGGCTATTAGACTCCCGGACCAAAGTACCTTGGTAAAATTCAACACAATCCGTTCCTGTTCCAACGAATATCTAGTTGTGTATATTTATTGGACACAGTGGATACTTCTAACGTCCAATATCATCAATTGAGCCCATACGTACTGCAAGAAGCATCAATATTGTGTTCGTTCGGCGTACATTGCGTCTAAACCATAGAGAGAGAGTATATGGGAGCCTGTCTTCAGTGGCTACATGATTTCATCTCCACAGCAGCTTATTACCCATGAGCTTGTAGACATCAATATGTCTGATGATGATGCATGTGTGCTTTCTTAGAAGATCATAGTCATGATAGCCCAGCACGGTAGCTAAATACTGCTGGTGGCAGGGGCAACGACAGCCTGGATTCCAACAAAATAAAATCTTCCTTGAATTGAAGGGTCTCTTCAAGCTCTAATGTATGTTTAACTAGAGATACAGTAAAGTCGAAGCTCTTTGCCATACTGCCTTTGAGCGTTTGTTTGGTTATTCTAGTGACAGAGGGAGAGGCATGCTCATCATCTACCTTAGTCGAGTACGACACGTGTATAGGTATAAATCAACATTGGTCGTTACGTCTCATACATTTAGGTTTGAGATGTTTCATTTGCTGCCAATCATTGCAAAGAACCACCTCGAGTGAGGCTGTATGCAGAAGTACCTACTTGGCCACTCTGGAAGACCATAGTACAGTACCTGTAGAGGATGCAGGTACCCAGGTAGATGTCTGTACAGCTCAGCTGGCCAATTGACAAATACAGACTGCCTGACAAATCCATCTCTACCTAGATAGCAGCAAGTATCCTATATAGTAACAAATGTCTCCAGAGGCAGAGTCGTTTTTGTGGTTTATTCGCCTTCGTAGGTAGAAGTCAACACATAACCTTTGAACTCGAAGGTACCTAGATCCAAATCACCTGAAATGAAACAAAATACCATGCGGTTGGCCCTGTGCAAATCCAACAACGGCCCGAGGCTCTGGTCTAGGTGGGGTCTGCAGCTCCTGCCAGGCCTGTCTAGGCTCCAGTCCAACCATGCCAAGCTCTCTACCCGCCGCATGTGGGGCACAGCTGACAGCTCTTTTGGAAGCTCAGGGACCCCAACCTTGAAAGCCACCTCACCTCGCCTTGTTCCTTTGTGAGACTTGCCTTTCGCAGTAGAGAAACGAAACTTTCCTTTTCAAACCTACAACCTCCTCAAGCATGCCTGCGTCACCAGGCAGGTGATCATACTTGACTTGACCTACGTAGCACGCTCAACACGCCCGTCAAAATGAGGATACGACTCCCATTCGCAGGTAAGCTCCGCCTTTCAAACGCTGCGGACCTCGTCCTCCACGCCCTCGGCTGACAACTTTGTCTACAGGAGTCTTCTTCCTCCTTCTCCTCCTCGCAGGCTACGCTGGCCTTACAAGCCTCCACCTCGATTTCCTCGTCAACGACAAAGTCCTCCACCTCCTAACCTTCTTCCTCCTCACCGTCGTCTTCTACTGGATCCTAGACACCAACCGCCGGCGCACTCTGCACTTCACCCTCGTCGTATGCACACTCGGCCTAGGCGTCGGCTCCGAATTCCTCCAGGGCTTCCTGCCCAACGGCCGCGACTTTGACTTTTACGACATTGTGGCCAACATCGTGGGCTCTCTGGGCGGGTTGGGACTATGTAGTATGTACCACAAGCGCATGCTCGAGCGCAAGCGGCAGCGAAAGACCTACACCGCTGTGCCGGGCGAGGACGGCGATGTTGAGGGAGACATCGAGTTGGGTGAGAGTGTGCTCGGCGCGCAGGAGAGTGGGGTGATGGAGGGAGAGAGTGCTGGAACTGGCGCGAAGCGGAGCACGACGCCCGGGGATGAGAACGCGCCGGATGATTGGGATGCGCCGCCGGATGAGGTGAATGGAGAGGATATCAAGAAGCAGCGTGCGGATTAGGGACATGAGAGGGAAACGATCGGTCTGTTTTGTTGTAACGTGGGCGGGCTGCGACAACGGCTTTTAAGGAGGTACATTTGCTATGGCGCCAGGGTTCGTACGATGTTTGGTATGATTTACGTCTCTTCTCACTTTTCCCCAGATGAATAGCAATGACAAGGTCATTTGTGATTTGTATCCCTCCTCACATGTTGTGTGAGACTAGCGAGACACTGTAGCTTTGGCGACGAGTGCGCGTGATATCAGTGTATACGACGCTAGTAAAGACTATCTTGACTTGTTTCTAAGCACCGTGATTGGACCAGGCCAAGGACGAGCAGGGACAAATGCAGATAAAAGTGAAAATTGGACAGCGGACTTGTTAATGCCGAACGAGTACAGAGAAGTGGCAGCGGCGTCAAGCACATCTCGTGAAAACTGGATGAGGAGGAACTGGGGACCTCGCAAGGAAAGTAAAGTACGCCGTCTGAGGAAACAAAGCAAGACGACCAGTTCATGGAAGGCATTCCCCGGCGCAGGAGGCAGCGGACGACGGAACATATCCTCCGCGCCGCCCTATGCCGTGATGGAACTGCAAGCTCTCTTTCGAGCTCACCTTATCAATCCTTTTCCTAAGGCTGTTTACAAGAACCGGGATAGTGGCGTGGTGGTATGAGTCCCCGTATCATCACGAAGCACCTGGGGGCTCCGGGACAGCGCGAGGGCGGGAGAGAGCAGGGTACCAACAACAACGGCGCTGTAAATCTTTTTGATTTTTCTACTTTTGGCTTTTATTTCTTCATCGATCATGATTTTTTAATTTTGTCTTTCGTTTGTTTTGAGTTTTGGGTGGCGACGTGATATGCTTGAGTTTGTTTGGCTTCGTGATCGTTTTGGCAGTGAATGGCGTGGGTGCTATCAAAGTTGGAGTGGCATCGCTGCACCGCGCAGTCCTTTCAGATTATTAGCATCACAGTCTATTCAAGGGCAGCAGTCTGAGAAGACGAAGCGCGAGATGTTGAAGCCTTTCTAATACATAATTGCCATGGTCTCACCACTCAAAACTTTCACTGTGCCAGAATACCTCTCTACCCTTCCTCACCCATACACCAACATGCCTTCTCAAGTCGTGACCCATCTTTGTAGGCCCACAGAATAGCACCGCAACTCTCTCCTCCTGCCCTGACTTGAAAACATCATCCACAATCTTCTTCAAATCAGGGCGTGTGCGGGTGTACTTTGGTTCCTGACTATCTGGTATCGAAGTCAGTTCCACGCTCTCATCTTGTGGATCCAGTGCTCCGTTCGTGCCCGTCATGAACACCTGAACGCCTTCATCATCCGACAACAGCTTCCCATCCTTGTCCTTTGCCCACACGGCATCGTTTGGATTCGCAACAGCCCATACCAGCTGCACTTTGACGGGCGAGCTAACAGTTACCAGCGCACGATATAGTGGCACGGTAAACGTGGCACCAACACCCCCCGATACCAAGAGAACGCGGTCGTACTCGCCGGACGTCAATTCCGGATAGTAAGAAACTGCACCATAGGGTCCTTCGATCGCCAAGGAAACGTGACTACTACCATCGCTGTTGGCCTCGGCTGCAAGCTGTTTCAGGGTTGAAGTCGTGGGACCGTTCTGATGGCGGGCCACGAGGCTGATTTCACTATTTTCTTCGTCCACAGATGCTACTGTGAAAGGGTTGAATAGAAATTCGTGGACCAAATATTCTTTGGACACTGGATTCTGCGAGAGCCTTGAAATTCCAGGTATTTGTAAATAAATGTGTGAGCCAGGATTCTTTCGGAAGCGTTGGATCTTGTGGAAGGGTATGCTGGTGGTGACTTTTACGAGACTGGATCCTGGAATCGACTCGAATGTAGCCTCGGCAGTGACTGTATCGAGCTTGCGCGAAACAATGTCGACAAGAAAGACCACAAGTGCCTCAATCACGAAAATTTTCGCATGTTTTGTGTGGAACCAAATCAATGGAGGAATGATCAAGGCCACAATAAGGTGGGTGATGAAGAAGATCCTGTAAGAGTAGATCCGCACAGTCTTTATGGCCGTGGCACCCAGGAAGTTGAAGCATAAGATTCCGATGAGGCCCGTCTGAACAGCCCGCGAGGACGTCAACTTTAGTAGTAGGTTGCCCATCTGAACAAAGAAGTTCAGGTACAACACAGCGTGGAGGCTGAGTAACAGGTAAATGATACGGCCAAGAGCACGGTGAAACCGATTGATTTCTTCATGGGATGATCTCAAGACGAAGGCGATGGGGTTGAGACTTTTCAGCGAGAGGAGGTACTGAAGAGGCAATTGTGAGATTCCAATGATTCCGACTCGTTTGGTGAGGTGGAGGTAGTCTAAGTGACTGTGTCAGAAAGGCATCGAGGTAACTGCAGCGTCTAGTCCAGGCGACTCACCGTCTCCGGTCTCCAACACCGATAGAACAAGCATCCACGCCCCCCATCCTAAGCCGAATAGCCACTCATCTCTCCGGCCCCAGGACTGACCAAACAAACAGACATCTTCGCCTAGCCACCACTCGAACAATCGATACCGAGCCTCCCAGGCGCCGAGGGGACTCTTCCGTCTTGCTTTCCGGGCGGGCGACTCCGGAACCTGGTCATAGCCTGCTCTTTTCGCGTCGAGGTTTCTGATGGTCCACCATGCTAATCTGTAGACAAGAACCAGGAATACGGGTCCGAATGATGATAGCTGAGCATATCCGGCGTATCTGTCGAGGGTGTGTCTCCTTTGCAAGGCAGCGGCGTCGGTGTGCTCCACGAACTTCCACGGCCAACCCATCTTGATATCCCCAAGGCTTCGCAAATAAAGTCCACAATCCTGCGCCTCGTCTTGACCAATTCGTGGAGAATCAGGAGAAATTGGTAGGAATGGCCAGGAATGATGATCAAGGAGGATGAGAAGGCGAGTACTGATGTGGTTGAGATAAAACCATGTAAGCGACATTCAAGCACGAATCCGGCGCTAGCGTTTGCTCTCGGACATTCGGTAACAAACTCAAGACTTTCTGCACCCCAGAACGAACAGCCGAAGCACACTGTGGTCTAGATGATAAGTGTTTGACCGATCTGTCTTGGCGACATTTGAAGTGACCACGGCAATAGTAAGCTGATTCGAGCAAAACGTGAAGAGGACACGGGGTTGTTCGTGAAGCTCCAAATTTTGGTCTGGAACATGCTTTGCCCAGCTTCAACCTACTTGTTTCACGGCACTGCGGCTTGAACAAAACCGTCTGCTCTTGAATATATTTACGATGATTTGAGCTTGAAGGATTCTAGTCACCTAGTCTGTGTCCTATTACCGACGTCTCAAGCAGCTTGATAGATATCAGGCCTCTTGTACCCACACCGATGCACAGTGGAGTCAACCCAATTTACGCCCAGGTTTCTTGGGCTAGAGACTGAGAACGTTATTTCCAGCGGTGAGCTCCATGTAATTGATGATCAAGAGATACTGTATGCAGGCTATGTCTTGACCAAGTGCATATATTGTATGTCTCATTAAGTTTTATTTTTTTTAGACCTGGGTTCTGGGGAGTGGCTTCACCTTCTCGGGTTCGGCAAAAATTCGGCGATGACTTTCCAAGGTTCCAGCTGTCAACGTCAAGCAGCTTGCATAGCAATCAAGTTCACTTCAACCCGGCACAATCACATCCCCCACGTATTTACGGCTGCGTACCGCCCGATCCCACCATGACGACCGCAACACAGCTTCCTTTCCGGACTCCGTCGTCCGACGACATGCGCCTCGACGACTACCTCGACGACAAGCTTCAATATACCTCCGACCTCGAGAGTCTAGACGACCTACTCGCCAGCGTAGAAGAGCAGCGCGTTCAGTTGCAGTCACAATTAGATGATGCGACCAGATCTCTCTCGATAGCCCGACAATCCACCGACGAGCGCCAGGCCTCGCTGCAGAAACAGATTGATGACTTTCAAGCTTTGCAGCAGCACATTGACGTGCGCTTGCAAATTGTGGCTCAGTCCGATGCGCCGGACGAGGCTATCCGCAGGCTGGAAGGACCTATGAACAAGCTGAACAAGGTCAACTTGGCGCACAAATATCTAGTCCTTCTGCAGGACGTGGAAGACCTGAGGAAGGAAGCCCGCAGCCACCTCCCAAAGAGTCCAAAGGCCGCGCTCGAACCGTATACCAAGTTGAAGCGATTGGCGACATACCTGCAGGAGCTTCAGGAGCCTGCAGATGGCGCGGCGGTACATCTTGTCAACCATGTTGCGAACATTGCGGAGAACCTGTGGGACGAGATGAAGAGAACCATGTGGACTGAAATGGATGGAATATTGGTCAAGCGAGGATGGCCCAAGAAGGTGGGCCCGCAGAGCGAAATCGACGACGAGTGGAGGGAGTGCTTTGAAAAGTTGATAGACTTGCAAGTACCCGAGGTGCTGTACTCCAGCGGCGTGGTTACCCTTTTACCAATGGACGTGATGGCACAGAATTGGTTCAAGGAGTTTCGGTACCATTTCATGAGCGACAAACCGACCAGCAAGCCCCAAGTCATCGGAACACAGTGCTTTCCATGGATTATCACGCAGCTAGAAGAGTGGGATGACTTTCTGAGGGACAACTTCGGCTACATCCTGGCCGGAAAATTCAACGATACGACTGTGGCCGACCAGATGGTCTATATGGACCCAACATGTGCGCTCATCACCTCTCTACTACCTGTCATCAAAGAGAAAATCAACTCGGCGATGGATGTGGCTCTCCGAGACCCAGTGTTCTTGAGCAGCCTCATGTCACAGCTCATGACATTTGACGACAATCTCCGCAACCGCTTCAACTACGACGGAGGCGACCTCGAACGAGGCTGGGGTGGTATTACCAGCGATGTATTGGACAAGCATTTTGCCAAATGGCTAGAAGCAGAGAAGACCTTTGCGTTGGAGAGATACGAGACTATCATGGCAAGTCCGGAAGCACGACAGATTGATTATGACTACCATGGCCCAGGCAAAACCAAGCCGACCTATGGTGCTGTTCGTGTGATCGACCTTCTACGAACCCTTACGAACCAATATGAGCGAGTGAGAAGATTCTCGCACAAGCTGAGATTCTTGATTGACATCCAGCTAGATATCCTGGATGAGTATCACTCTCGCCTACGGGATGGACTGGACGCCTACAGCGCCTTGACATCCGTGACACTAAAGGCCTTCTCGGGCGCGAGCAAGGAGCAGCTTGCAGCTCTTGAAGGAACAGGAGCATTCGAGACGCTGTCCAAGGTCTTTGGCAGCTCGGACTACGTGATCAACGCTCTCAAAGACTGGGGCAATGAGGAGGTTTTCGTCGACATGTACGATCGGTTGCAGTCCAGAGCCAGGGCTAGAAGTTCTGGTGACCAGAGTAATCTCGCTGGGGATATGAGCCAAGACGAGGTGAAGAGCAGAACATCGGGCGCTGTCGGGTCAAAGGAGGATGGTGGAATTCTGTTCGACGAGACGATCAAGGCATATGCTGCACGCAGGGAGACAGCTCTGAATTGGCTTATTGCTGCGGTGCAAGACTCGCATGCGAAGGCATTCAGGCCTTATGTTCAGCGGACGCAATGGATGACTATTGACGACTCGGCCCCGACTGATCCCTACCAGCTCGCCATTACTGCCGAGTTGGATGAACCACTAAGAGTAAGTGTCTTTGCGATAGCCACTCTCATGCAACACAGACTAATGCTCATCACAGATTCTAAAACGTAATTTTGACTTCCTGGCTCGTGCTCTGAGTACGGCCGTCTTCCGGCGTATTGTCCGCCGTGCCCTCGAAGCTCTACAGGACAACTTGTACGATAATGTCCTGGCTGGCAACCGCTTCACCACATTAGGCGCGGCGCAATTCTTCCGCGACGTGCATGCCGTCTTTGCCATGGTCGATCGGTACGTCCCTGACGGGTCCGCGGCCATGGCGTTCCTTTCGGATGCAGTGCAACTATTGAACCTCCCGGTAGAGTTGCCAGAGGGTCAAGAAGGTGGCATGACGCTCAAGCAGGCGAGTGACAGAGTCTTCACTGATAATAACGAGGCAAGAAAAGTGCTGGAGGAGCTTGGGATTGAGATGCTGGAGCCTGCGCATGCAAGGAGGGTATTGCAAAACCGGGTTGAGACCAGTGACTAGATATGGAGATAGACAGGCCGAGCGGGCCAAAATTATATGATCTTGAGATTATGGCTGGTGATTGCAAGCGGAATATTTATGGCCAAATGACTCACAGATCCCCTTATTGGAACACTGCGAGAGATCTCCCCGGGAGTGTTGCACTAAGTCGGTCACCCCACCCGGCTCGGTGATCTGGGCATGCTCCAAGGTGCTCACAGATTACAAATGCTTTTTCCTTCTGGCATGACTTACCCATCTTGGTCTTACAGAAAAGACCGGGAGAATTATTTAGGCCTTCCGATCTTGACAGCCTTGACTTCGAATCGTCATTTTTCGTTAGCTGGCTATCACATTGTCAAGATCAACAGGAGTGGAACAATGTCAACACGCCCTTTGCCCACGAAAGTATTATTCTTAGAGATATCTTTGAAAATTTCCTCCAGGACAGGACACTCCATATAATCCACTCCTACAACTTTGCGAAGGAAGGCTCGTCCGAAACTAAGTCACTGCCAAATAGAGTCCACTTAAAGAGTGCTTCTTCGAGGAACATCTTGCTTCGGTCCAGGACTTATACCATAGTCCACTGTGAGTGTCACAGTGTAATCGGAGTCTGGCCACTGGTTTGTTACACACGACGATCTGATTGACATTAGAAAAAGATTCACAACCGCACTAACAAGTCCAAGAGTTTCGTCCCATGTTTGACGTTTGTTCGCGCCGGGCCGTTGGTTGCAAGATGGATTGGTTGTCATGGAACGGCATGAAGTTGACTGGGGTGGAGCTTCTTTTCTAGCTGATTATATCAGCGGGTGCTCGCTCACTCTTCCCTGCCGGTTTGTTGCGCTTAGCGCGTTTTTCAAAGATTATTGACTGTCCTCGTGGTCTGTGCTTGCTGCTGTCAACAACAAGGAAGTCCGAGTGGACGAAGAAGTGAAGACCTCGTCGACCATCCTGGCTACCTGAGTTCCTTGCATGCCTTGATTCGTGTGTCAGCCCACCACGCCTCTGCAACTACTGCCTCCATCGCTTTCTCGTGGTTCGACTATCTTTTGACTCCGAAATCCCCTCGCGCAGCCAATCAATATTCGTGGGGACTTTGGCTTTGGCATCGGCGACGCGGCTATAGAATCTTGACTCTGGTCCTGGTGCTCGCGCTCTGTCGAGCTGGTATACATAATGTCAAGCAACACCATGAGAGGTACGCCCAGTCGCGGGCCCGGCGATGGTCGTGGACGCATCCCCACGTTCAACCATTCTCCAGCGCCTGGCTCTGGCATCCCCCGACCTGTGCTTGAGCCCCAGCGCGAAAGCTATGCTGCTAATAGCGAAGTAGGCGGCTCCTCAACCGTCAGCGCAAGCCGACAGAAGCAGTCCAAGAGAGATGAGGTGAGTGCTTTGCTCTTGTCATTCGCCACCTTGCCGCGTGTGTCGCACCGTTGCGCAAACAAAGCCTTTCGCTGAGTCCTTGTGACTCGACTTGACGCCTGGCTGCGTCTCGTCATGTCTTCACCACCCCGCATTTGCCTCCCCATTTCTCATACAGGCTCTCGATTGCATATCTGACACGCTGAGCATTCTAGGCCATCCGACGCAAGATGGAGAACGATCTCTCCAAGAAGAAGCACCTCAGTGGCAAGGCTCGACACTCGCGCAAAGCTCCGCCCGGCACCGTCCTCGCCCTGAAACCCAGCCAGGCCCTACAGATCAAGCCACAGACCACCGTTGCCGAGGCTGCACAGCTGATGGCTGCCAAGAGAGAGGATTGTGTGCTGGTGACCGACGACGACGATAGGATCGCGGGTATCTTCACCGCCAAGGATCTGGCATTCCGTGTTGTCGGTGCTGGCCTCAAGCCCGTCAACATCACCATTGCTGAGATCATGACCAAGAACCCCCTTTGCGCTCGGACCGATACCAGTGCTACTGATGCGCTCGACCTCATGGTGCGGAAGGGATTCCGCCACTTGCCTGTTATGGACGAGAATCAGGACATTTCGGGTATTCTCGACATCACAAAGTGTTTTTACGATGCCATGGAGAAGTTGGAGCGCGCCTATGCTTCTTCCAGGAAGTTGTACGATGCGCTCGAGGGTGTCCAATCTGAGCTAGGATCCAGCCAACCGCAACAGATTATTCAATACGTTGAGGCTCTACGGATGAAAATGTCAGGCCCAACCCTCGAGTCGGTTCTGAATGGCGAGCCGCCCGTCACTGTCAGCGTCCGGACTTCAGTAAAGGAGGCTGCGCACCTAATGAAGGAGAATCACACGACTGCTGTGTTGGTCACCGATAACGGATCCATCACTGGTATCTTCACCAGTAAGGACGTCGTTCTCCGTGTCATCGCCCCAGGACTGGACCCGGCCACCTGCAGTGTCGTCCGGGTGATGACACCTCACCCTGACTTTGCGTCTATTGACATGAGCATTCAGGCTGCTCTCCGAAAGATGCACGGTAGGTCTTTCTGTGATTCGCTTTTGCTTGATTCATACTGATCATTACTGCAGATGGCCACTATCTCAATCTCCCTGTCATGAACGAAGGTGGCGAGATTGTTGGCATGGTCGACGTGCTCAAGCTTACCTATGCAACTCTCGAGCAAGTGAACGGCATGTCCACCACGGACAGCGAAGGTCCTGCTTGGAACAAATTTTGGCTGTCCCTCGACGACAACGAAACCGAGTCCATGCTCTCGGGCGATGGCACTCGCCACGGCCACAGCGCTCTAGGTTCGCGATCGCTCATGTCCCCTGATATGGGTAGGGACCGTATTTTGGACAGTGTCGCACCTGGTGACTCGGCTTCGCATGCAGGTGTAGAGTCTCCACCACATAGTGCTCTCGCCCACTCTCCCGAGCTACCGCCGAGCGAAATACCCTTCCCCTTCAAGTTCAAGGCCCCCAGCGGTCGCGTCCACCGTCTGCAGGTCATCGCTGCACATGGCATGGACGCCTTCGTCGCGAATGTGATCTCGAAGCTTGGGGCTGAGGTTGATGCAATCGGTGGTTCGCCTACAGTAGAGGATGGCCACCTGTCCAGCAACGGATTCGCCATCAGCTATCTGGATGATGAGGGCGACTCTGTTTCTATTACGACCGATCAGGATCTGCTGGAGGCCATCCTGCTTGCCCGCCAAAGCCACCATGATAAGGTGGACCTCTTTGTGCACGACCCAGAGAAGCCCCCGGTCGCGCAGGCGCCTACGCCTTTACCCGAACCGATTGTCGCCCCCACCCCGCCCGCCTCCTCAGTGTTGCGTGAGCGCAGTAGGCGCCACTATGATGGCGAGGAGGACAGCGAGGAGGAGGAAGATGACTACTCGCCGCGTCGTGGTCGTCGCCAACGCAACAGGAACGCCCAGCCCGAGCAGGTCATTGCGGGTGTACCCAACGAGCTTCTTCTCCCAGGTGCGATTGCAACGCTGGCGGTGGTCATTGTTGCGACCTTCACTATTGGACGGTTGACTAGTCGGTAGACGAAAGGAATGCATGGCAGTATTTGCGATTGATGATTATCAGAACAGTGCGAGAAGACGGAATTTAGGCATGTCGATATCCCTTTCAGCAGGCGTTTCGTTTCCTGTTTCCGATCGCCTTACATAGATCTAAGCCTGTAGAGAGAAGCGGTACCCAGGTCGAATATCAGAAGTAGTAGTGGCGTTGCTTTACACATTGCGTTAAAGTCTCTGTTTGGGACACGTACTTGCATTTTTCACGAGCGAATTATTTGTGCCCCATGATATACTGGCTAGGCATAAAGAACGCCTCCAATACTGACTGCAGTAGTAGAGAGTTCGTGAAATCCACCCAATGAAATAAGTCTACTGGTCACTTATTGACGTGTCCCAAGATCTGTCCGCTCCAGAAATTCCTTGACTCACCCATAGCATAACAACATCAACACCACTTACAGTTATCTGCGGGAAGCTGTCGCACGATTTCCTTGCGACAATGCGTGGCTTGATGGTCAGGGGCACATGACAACAAGGGCACTAACATCAAGTACGCAGTCCTCCGCGAGGACGACGTGGGGAAGCTAGCACGCAGCGGCGAAGCTGTCTTTTCTGATTTTGAGGCCAAAGATATCAAAGACCGAAGCAAAGTCCGACAGTTCCGCACAAGCTCTCGGCAGTCGCGTAGAGCATATGGCTGCTGATCACTATCCTGGGTTGCGCGGGGCCAGCACCTCCCAGTCACGCCGATCGAGATTTATGACGCTAGGCTACGTGTTGTGCGCCCTGCTTATCTATATACCTGTGGTGGACGTTGTATGAGGCGGTACCATGTCGCGGCCTGGGTAATTTGACGTTGCGTCGGCTGGAGAGCGTGTCGCGTGGCGGGTGTGTTTTGGTGGCTACGATGGCAGCGCCTTTGTTGGGCGAGCTTGATATGTCCTCCGTTGCTTTGGCTGGGCAAGCATTACAAGTCACCAAGTTGGTTCAAGTCGCTGTGTAAGGTCTTGTAGGGCGATGAGGTCGCTACCAAGCGCGTGCTATGATGCGGTTGTCTGGTTGGTTGCTTTGCCTCTTTCTGATACCTATTACCTACCCACTTCGGTCGTAATACCTGGTTGGTTTATATGGCAGTGAAAATAAACGAGGGTGACGTTTGGGAATAAATTGGACGTTTTAGGTATTTGTGGTGAAGGTGCGTTGCCGCGTCTGCAAAAACATGACATTCGCATTTACTTATTCTTCTTCTATTCTCTTCGTATTTAAGACTAAGGCTCTATATCCTGTATACTCAGTCCGACACAGCAGCCACTGAACTCGGTAATTTCTTGATATGGAGAGGGGAGGTGACAGCCACCAACCTGGAAACATCAAAATCTTTTTTTGCCAGCCCATATCAGACAGATCGTGTACTGGCTGTATTACAATCCTCCCTCTCAAAACGTGCCATTCATCAAACTTGGGCAGCAATAATCAGCAACGCAGTCGCGTATATTCACGATGCCGGACAACAACGCTGCGATCATCCTAACGCTCATCCTCGTCTTCCTCCTCATCGCCTTTGCTGGCTATCACGCGCGCAACTGGATCAAGACCTTCACCCATACCCTCGTGCAGGCCAAGGCCGCTCGGCAGGCAGAGAGCGAGGTGTAAAAGCACCCAGGTACGCAACTTTCCTACCCGATGTATGATTTCCATAAGTGCTAACGAAAGCTACATTCGGGGACAGCGTCTGACCTGTGACAGACTCTTCTTCGATGGAAGGTAATACAAAGGAGGAGCAAGAAATGAGACGACAATTCTGTGCTCAATCTAGAAATCTACACAACGCCACAAGCGATAGACATTAGTCACCATTCAGGACCTGCTCTCGAGATTCGCGTGGTGGAGACACTTGACAACGACCCTTCTCCATTCAGCCATGCGATTGCATGCCCGCACTCTGGATGAAAGGCGGGGATTTCTGTTTAGGTACTCGAGGTCGGTCATTTGGGCATAACGGGGCGTGAAGCATGTGTTGGGAGCCCTGTACTACTCAGTGTTGGGGTGGAAGACGCTGGGCAGACGTGCGGTACCACACATCACCTGCATCCTCAAATTCTTTAGTGAAGCCCAGGGTTTGGGTGATGGTGTCAAAATCAGGATGAAAGCTGCTAGAAGGAGTAGGAAAAGCTGAAAGAAACGAAGAGCAGACGGTGGCTGCCTGCATATGTTCTTACCAGGTATTGACCACTTAGAAAAGATATTTGCAAACGGGGCATTCCAACGTCATTTGGCCTCAATCCCCATGAACTCAGGCTCTCATTTTCCTATTTATACCACATCTTCATGGTGTGTCTTTTGACATCTGCGTGATTTCTCATTTGACAGCGAGTCTTTGGTCACCCTCTATCATCGAGACAAAGTTGGGGTTTCCAGGCAGACCACTTCGACTTCCCCCACAACGACCCTGCAGCCTACCTCCTCCTTCCTGTTTGTTTTTGGACCTTCCCAAGATACTTCTGTATTCCCACTGCCAACCTCATCCTACCTGCAACATAGTTTTTAAGTCAATCAGCCCCAATCTCACAATCATCAAGCTCCTTCACTTCCTTCACAACCCAAACGCCCCTAGCCGGTCGACAGCTCGAAATGGCGACCTGGAACTCGAATTCTGGCGAGGGTTGGGGCGACGGAGGTGCTGTCGACGTTGAGATCCCTGACGTGGCCGCGGACTCGGCCTATGCCAGCATCGACAGCAACGAGGAGGACAAGAAGCCCCAGCGCATCCGCAAGAAGGAGATCGAGCAGTGAGTCCCTACCGCAACCCTCTCCATGTTATCACCTTGAACACTTCTTGCATCTTCCCGTAGTAAGCTTTGTGGCTGATGTACCATCCCTCTCACCAAATACAGACTACAGAGTGACCGCAATGAGGGAGACAAGGAGAAGTTCATCTCCATCTGGCAGCGCGCCGGCAAGAACAAGCCTCTGCTCGAGTTCATGCCCAAATTCTCCCGCGGTGCCGTTATCGTCTTCAGCGAGGTCTGGAAGAAGCAGCTCGGTGGCAGCGGTGCTGCCTTGATCATTGAGGACGACTATCTTGAGCCCTACAAGCGCATCCTGGAGTGGATTGAGCTCTGTGTCGACGAGGGCAACGATGTCAAGTTCCCAGAGGTAAGCAATATCTACTAAATGTGGTTATCTCCACTCCATGGTCGTGTCCTCGGGTGATAACCTAGCTCTCAACGCAGATCATCAACACCGACAACGCTCTGCACCTGCTCCTGGACATCATCAATGTTGCCGACCGCCTCAAGATTCCCGAGATGTCTCTGCAGGCTCACCTGAAGAAGGCCGCCATCAAGTACGCTCGGCACAGCCTCATCGACATTGACTACATCGAGCGTATCTATGACGAGCACAGCTCCCAGTATCTGGGTGTCTCTGAGCCTTTGCGCGAGGCTGCTGCCGCCAGCATCTTTGAGCATTGGTGGAATGGCGTCCTTGACGGCGCTGATTACGATGACTACTGCTCCTACCTCGAGCAGATGCGGGCTAAGTTTCCGAAGCTGGATGAGGATCTGAACAAGCGTTTCGACGACAAGAAGGAGTACGTCCTAAAGAAGCGTGAGGAGAAGCGCGAGGAGAGGCGTCAGGGTCGCGCCAGTGGTAACAACGGCTACCGTGGCAGCTCGGCCGCCGATTACCCAGAGGTCAAGGGCCCTGATGGTGGATGGAGTGATGCTCTCGCCACTGTTGGTGAGGACCACGCCGGAGAGTGGAACGCTACGACCGCTGCTGCAGCTGGTTTCAATGTTTCTGCTGGCGAGTGGGGCCTTGATGAGCTAGTCAAGACCGACGACTGGGCTGAGGCTGATACTGGTGGTTCCTGGTAAGATGCTCACAACAGTCTCGGGTCCCGTGCAAATTGTCCTGCAACCCACATCTCAGCTTCGAGTGCGTTGAGCCGATAATGATCTTTCCAAGCGACGTCTATCGATGAGGAACACAGCATGGCGGGTTCAAAGAAGACACTTCTGACAGGGTTCCAATGTCTTGACGACAGATGTAAGAGGGAGGAGGAAGATGGTTCTATTGCCGTGTCTGATTGATTTAAGTTGTCTGAGCTGCGTCCAGGTGAAGGAGGACACTTGCATTCACGCAATCTTTGCTATCGAAAACACGAGTAATGAGCATCAGCTGCCTCTTCGCAGGATAGACTCACGAATGAATGGGTTTATGGCAAGATTTCAGGCTACAAGAGTGCCAACCAAAGCATCGTGACGTTCATCGCTGACGAATCTCCAGCCACTCCATCAGTAGATTCTTCGCCACACGATGTGAAGTGCATGGAGTACTTGTTGTGATAAAAGTCAAGAAAGACGATGTCGTCGGCCCTAAGCTCCGCCAGAGGCGCAGCCGCGCGGCTTGTGGGGGCAAGCTCGGAAGAGCGTCCACGGTTCAAGGTGGCTTTGCGTTTCTTTTTTGGCGGCTCCACAAACATCGCCTTCTACAAGGATATTCCCCAGATTTAACAAACCCGACCCGAGGCCGAAGCAGGAAAAGTTCCAAGAATGCGTTGCAGGATCGGACAAATTTAGGTTGGGCGAAGTCTGGCAGATCATTTTTGGACGTCATGCGTAGGGGGGCCCCTTTTTTTTTTTTTTTGGTATGCGTCTTGGATCCGTTCCTTGGATATAAATAGTGATACCCAATGGCCAGATTGAACTTGGCTTTTCTGAGAATTTGATATTACAGAAGTCGACCAAGCAAAAGGCCAATACTGAATTACATTCTTCTCAAGCAAAACAAGAATCTTCACCTTACTACAACATCATCGAGTTACAGCACACAAAACAATCAATCAAAATGCACCACCATCATCCGCCAGGCCCTCCCCACGAGCACGGCCATCATCATGGTCACCACCACGGTGGCCCACCACCACCTCCTCCACCACCGGCTCACTACCAGCCCAGTCATCACCACGGTCCGCCGAGACCACACTCGCCCCCGGGCGGACCGGGGCACCACCATCACCACGCAGCACCACCACCACCGCCAAGAGCGCTGGTGCCAGAGTTTCATCACGGAGGGAAACAACATCATGGAGCAGTCGGGAAGTTGATTGACCTTGCGGGGTTCAAAGGCCATCACCATGGACATGGACATGGACATGGTGGTATGGGGCCTGGCATGGGAATGGGAGGCCCGGGCGGTCCGGGTGGTCCGGGCGGTTTCAATGGGCACGGAGGTCCGGGAGGATTCGGAGGTCCTGGAGGTCCCGGAGGTCCTGGTGGGCCTGGCGGGCCTGGAGGCCCAGGTGGGAGATGGTAAAGGGTTTGAGTTTGTGAGATGATGTAGGAGGGCATGCGTTATGGAGTTCACGAGATCACAAGTGCTGTGGTGTGCATATTGGGCGTTTGGGATACTGTTTTTCGGGAGATGTGGCCGGTTTGCTGCGGAATTATGACACGTTTCACTTTGATATCCAAGAGCTCATGCCATCATCATGAAAACAAAATAAAACACATTTTTGGACAACAGGATATGTTATTAGGGCGATGAAGTAACAGTGCATACTTTGAGTAATACGATGGGGTGATTGAAGTGCGCAAACATAACTTTTTCGAATAAACACAAGCAGAGACATTTTGATTGCCAGCTAAATTTTCTGTAATCTTGAGGGATTTGTATCACAGCAGCAGTAAGGATGAGTACTCTACTGATGACTTTGGATATTTGCCTACGTTGACTTGCGCTACCAAACCTTGGAAAGTAACCAAAAATAGAAATTGAACCCCCTTGTTCCATGTGTGCATATGCACAAGGTCTCTTTTCCCCTTAACAAAACCACCAATGCTATCATGGGCTGCAGCCGATACGAATCGGAGAGATAGAGGTCGAGGATATAACGACGGAATGCAAGAGCAGCTGCTATAAGTCGGAATTAAGCAGCCGAGTAATGATGCGGAGGTAGGCACACTGATTCGAGAATTAGTCCAACTGAGAGTCATACTCTCGCTTGAAGATGAGCGAGCCAGATGGGGAGGCGCATTGAAAAAAAAGGTCCCAGTAACTTCGTCCTCACCCCAATTTACTGCAACCGCTGGTTAAGGTAGCACAAGTCACTCCTGTGCTCATATCCTCCACTAAACCACACCAGCTTGATAAACCCCCCGCAAGCTCTCCGAATTCTCCATATTCGTCCCTATTTGGCAGCTTTGAAAATTGCAAGCTCCGCGTGAGTTGGGTGAATATCGTCTCGCGCAATCTCAGCTTCCTCTTTGTCGTCCTCCTCGTCCTTCTCCTCAGCCTTGTCCGAGCTCTTACTGAAATCCTTGAGACGATCCTCAACGATCTCGTTGGCAGCAACTTCCATCTCTATGGCTGTAAGGATCATAGAATCCAAAAGACGGCAGATTCTACCCTTCTGGGATGACCCATTGATTTCGGGACGGGCATCTGCAGCCACGGAGAGGTCACTCGCGGTCGTTGCTTGCTGGAGGTCCCCGGCGACACACTCTCGAAACTTGCCCATCTCCCTCTGCCTTCTGCACACCGCCTCCCGCATCTCCCACAGCCTGCCCCGGCCCTTTCCCGCCTTCCCGAGTCCCATTCCACAGTTGGTCCGGCACTTCTCCAGGGCTTTCTTTTGGCGCCAGTCCTGTGCCTCAGCTATGAGCTCGATGTTGTCAAAGCGCGATGCATCAACCAGAGCGGCCTGTTGGACGATATCCTTCAGCTCCTGTGCCTGGATTTTGACGGCCTCGGCACAGGATAGCATGAGACGGACCACCCTGGAAAGTCTGCGGATGTGAGCGCAATTTTGACTCAACGGCTGAGGTGGTGGTGGTGTACATGACAAATTACGGCCTGTCTGAGAGCCATATGCTGGTTTTTTGCCATTCCAAAAGACATTCTGGGTGCCTTGGACATTGTTTACTGTTGATGGTGGTGGTGGGAATCCCTGCATATAAGGATTTGGTGGGTTCCACATACCATGAACAGGTTGCTGATAACCAGCATACTGTTGGTAGGGTTGAGGTTGGAGAGGCTGGGGATGGTATTGAGGTTGGAAAGGAGGAAGATGGTGTTGTAGATGAGCAGGATGCGGGTGATATTGAGGTTGGAAAGGCTGGGGATGGTATTGATGACCAGCAGGCTGTTGATACGGTTGAGGCTGGAAAGGCTGAGGATGATATTGAGGTAGGACAGGTTGGGAATGGTATTGATGACCACCTGCAGCAGGCTGTTGATAGGGTTGAGAATGGAAAAGCTGAGGATTATTTTGAGGTTGGAAAGGCTGGGGATGGTATTGATAACCGCCTGCACCAGGCTGTTGATAAGGCTGAGAATGGAAATGCTGAGGATGATTTTGAGGTAGGACAGCCTGGGGGTGGTGTTGAGTATAGACTGGTAAACGCTGATCGGAAACCATGTTGAACTCCTAGGGCGATGTATTGAAGCTGTGAGTGGATGTTGAAGTCCGAGCACTGCCGTGCAAGCCCAAGTCTCGATAATTCAAGGGTTTCTCGCTTATCTGGATGTACGTCTGTAAATTATATGATGAAGATAGAAGAGTAGAGAAAACTAAGTCGTGGGATATGGAGAATATGAAATAAATCCAAGCAGCAGAGGAGAGAACGCTTTTTTTAAATATACATCTTGGGTTGGAACCAAATCACGGCTAGCGAGACTTGTCACAACTAGTTCCTGCCAAGCTACCATACTAGGCCAACCAATCTATTTCCACATGTCGTTCACTGGTCTAATCCACATTTATTGACAGTAGAGATCGTAAGTTCGTAACTAGCCAACGCTGGCTTACATAGCTCGAGGCCCTCAGGGTTCAAGGGCAACTACCCAGGCGAACTTGCTACCACTAATTCTTACTAGCTCTTCAAATTCAGTCAGTTTCACTGTTTTGGCAGGGCCTTTGTCTGATGTGAACGTTGTCAGATCAACGCCGGTTTACACAGCCTCGAGGTCCTCAGGGTCTAAGGCAAGTTGCGCAACTAACTACCCAGCCAATTGTATTCCTCTCAGTTCCATCAAGGTCCGCAAACTAAGCCATCTCTTCTTTCACATGCCTTCTGCTTGTCTGCTTTGCCATGATTAACGGTGTTAGATGATACCACTAATCAACGCTGCCACAATTCAAGGCCCCCCCCCCGGGAGTCCAATGGCAACTTGCCCTACCCCAGCCAACGCTACAAGCCAGGGGCTTCCCTGCACGAAATACATCCATCAAGAAACGGGCCGGGCCGAACATGGGATGAGTCAGGATCATACCACGGCTCCTGCGCTCCCCCCTGTCTACCCTACCTCGTCTCTCTACAGCTCAAAGCTGACAAGATATTAGCTTTTCTTTTCTCTAACTTTCTTGTATTCCAAGTTGTATCATGATGGCCGAAGATAAACCAAAAGAAGCGACCGAGCTCTCACAGTCGCGTCCCACCATCATAATCACGGGCGCGTCCTCCGGTCTCGGTCGTGCCTTTTTCGAGCACTTTGCAAATTCCTTAACCTCGCCATGGAGAGTTGTAGGGATAGATAAGCAACTTTGGAAAGATGATGCCGGAACGGAGCACTCTACGTACTATCACCAGGGGAAGCCCGCCCTGAACATCGAGCTCGACGTGACAAGATCGGCCAATGAGTTACGCAAAGCGTTGCTCCTGGAAATTAACGAGAATGATCCCATACCTCTCGTCATACACTGCGCCGGCATACGTGGGCTCGTTCCGAAGGTTCCCATTCTAAACTCAGACGGTGTCGCCTCGGCTGAAACGCTCGAGGTCATGGATCCGGCGACTTTGATGCGGACATATGAGATCAACGTCGTGGGCACCTTCAACATCCTCAGCGCGCTTTTGCCCAATCTGAGACTGGCAGCCAAGGCAGAGCTCAACCCGAGGGTTGTGGTAATGTCTTCGCGAATGGGAAGCATTGCCGCCAACAAGGCGGGCGGCGGGTATGCATATCGTGCTAGCAAGGCGGCGCTGAATGCGGTGCTCAAAAGCATGAGCATTGATGTGCCCGATGTCTTCTTCGCGATGGTGCATCCGGGAAGAGTTGAGACTGGGCTGGTGAGTGTCAAGGAGGATGGAGCTATCAGCGTGGAAGAGAGTCTTGGGGATGTGATGCCTCTGATTGAGAGGTTTGGTGTGGATGAGAAGTTTTCGAGCGCATGTTTCCTGGATAGATATGGGGAGGTGCTTGCGTGGTAGGAATCTCGTTCCTACGGTCAATTAGAATAAAATTTTGATATAATCGTATTTCATTGTCCCTTTAGATTCTAATCGCTTTGGAACTCTGTGTCAATCTAAGTGACGTCGGGGCTTTTTTCCCTTTTTTTATGGAGGGGGGGGGGTCCGTATAGATAAGGCTTATCGAGACCCTGACTCCGAGTTCGCGCAGATTCAAGTTGATTTCTCAATTGCATGTTCCTCCCACAACAAGGCCCAATTAGCAATTTCTCTTTTTCAACACAGCAAGCAACTTCAGAAAGCTGGCAAAGCTGCAATCAAGACATACTAGAATATTCACATTACTTTGATTGCCACCCATCTAGATCTTGCTTGCTAGATAGTGATTTTGTTCCGAAAGTTCGAGGACTTGAAACAAATACCTTCTTCTCCTTTCTATTGTATTGTGCTGGTGAATCATGGCTTGCACACTGTCACGCAAAGCCTCCCCATGGCTTTGCATACAAAAATCACCTCTCTATTGGAGACCTTGTTATCACTTTTCTCCCCCACACAGCTGCCACCTGCCAACAAGAAGTCGAACCTCAAGAAGACATCAATCAACAACAGCAAATACAGCAACGATGCCCACTTCCACCACCACCAATAAATCCAGGGTTCTCCTGGTGGGCACTGGCGCCATTGGAACCATGGCAGCCTTTGCCCTTGAGAAAGGAGGCAAAGCCAGCGTCACTGCGGTCCTGCGCTCCAGCTTCTCTATTGTCGACAAGCAAGGCTTCACCATCAAGTCGATTGAGCACGGTGAGACCAGTGGCTGGAAGCCAACCAGCAGTATGTTGCTCCAACTTTCCATTGAAACTCTTCGTCTTTTCCTAGAGTATTTGAGATTGACATGTTACTGAGCAAATTTGCAGTCCTCAACAAGATTCCCGACGTATCTTGTGAGCCTGTGGAGCCGTTCGACTTCGTGGTGGTGACTACCAAGAACGTGAAGGATGTGCCTCCATCTGTTGAAGATGTCATCGCTCCAGCCATCACCCGTGGCCACACAGCCATCCTGTTGCTTCAGAACGGCCTGAACATCGATCGTCCTATTGTCAAAGCCTTCCCGTACAATCCAGTCCTCTCTGGCATCACAGTCATGGGTGCCAAAGAGCACCCCAAGGGAACTATTGAGCACAACAATTACGACATTTCCTATGTTGTAAGTATCATACTGCCTTTCCATGTTTTTGGCTTTGTTTTGCCAAGTTGGGTTGATTTTCATTGGTCTAGTCACAGGCTGCTGAGATCATGCTAAACAGAGGAAAAAGTGAACTGACACAGACTACAGGGTGCTTTTGACAATCCCAATATCCCATCCGAGAAGTCTGCTGCCAGCGCCCAGAAATTCGTCGAGATGTACGACGCCTGCCCCAACATCAAGTGTCACTATGACGAAGATGTGCCTTTCAACCGTTGGAAGAAGCTCCTCTACAACGCCAGCTACAACAGTGTCGCCACGATCCTGCGTATGGATACGGCCCGGATGCGCTTTAGCGAGCACGTTATTGTAAGTACTCATGTCTTTTCCCTTTAAGATTGAATTCACACCAACAACGAAAAACCTTAGGACGAGCTGATCCGGCCCATCATGCTGGAGATCGTTGCGACCGCCAAGGCCAAGGGTGTCCAGCTGCCCCTGGAGCTGGTCGAGAAGATCATCACCGTCGATCTATACGAGTCGTTCTTCAAGCCAAGCATGTGTCAGGATATCGAGAAGGGCAACTTCATCGAGTTCGAGAACATCATTGGCGAACCCCTGCGCGAGGCGGAGAAGCTGGGTGTCCCCACGCCTACGCTCAAGGTGGTGTATTCCCTGCTCAAGGGTCTGCAGTTCCAGGTCAAGGAGGCTAAGGGTCTGGTGGAGGTTCCCAAGAAGAGCACACCCGAGTTGAAGTACGGTGACAAGGATGAGCAGTGGTGATTCACTAGGGAAAATTTGCCGGTCTGACTGATAGTTTATCGCGCAACGGTTGGGTAGTCTGGCAACAAGACCATGGTACGCGTAGATTCTTGCATTTGCTTCCATAGAGAATCTGGAACATGCCAGCGGTGTTTTAATTTTGACCCGAATCAACGTGTTTGAGTGTCCCGATTAATCTTCGGTCTCGTGATTGAGGAAGGCCCTGTAATCTAATAATGTGTGCATTCTAATTCTTAGTATCTCCGAGTCTGGATTACTTCATGGCCACCAAAAACCTCAACCTTTTCCATTCTTGACCCTCCCATTGCGTTTTCCTTCCAATATGTTCCATAGCACTGGAAATTTCGGTGCAGGTCACCCACAATGTCATTTCAATCTCAATCCACACCACGACATTTATCCCCAGATCTCCTTCATCCAGATCTCGTCTCTATCCTGTCCCGGATTCCCCCACAGTGCCTTAGATTTGAGTAACTTCGGAAATGCTCTCAACCTATCCTGTGCCCAATTGGGCCTCTGACATTGCTTCACGCAAAGTTGGTTCTGCCCTTTCCAAACTCTTCACATCAACGCCCAGATGCTGGTCGCTGCAAAGTCAACAGAGCCGAAAAATTATGCAAATATACTGCATATGATTGCCGCACTTATTCCAGTCGACAGGACATGCCAGTCCCTTAATTAGTTCTAAGACATCGCACCAGAACCACCGGGGGTGCTCAAATTGCTGTATGGGACGGAGCCATCCTCTGGAACAGGCGCGAGAAGCTGGTCAAACTGTTTCTGGCCAGGCATAACCAGATACTGTGCACAAGGATCGGTAGCATACCTGATGTGAACACAAGGATACATACGCTGCAGGAGCTTGTAAGCCGAGCTAGCCTGGGCTCTCATGGAACCGAAACGCCACTCCATGACACGGGCGTCGCTGAACTCAGCCAGCACCTCAACTGCCTCATCCTCGAACTTGAAGTGGTTCTCGAACAGGCTGCGAAGGAACTTTTCGTTCACGATGGCCTTGTCTCCTCGAATCTCAATCGCCCGCGAGGTCGGTTCGGTGTACTGCTGCTCCGCAACACGTTGCTTGTTGTAAATGACCGAAATTCGCCGGCCTTCGAGAAAGATACCGGGCTTACGAGCAATGTTCAAGAGACGTCTGGCCTCAATGGGGTGGTAGAAGACGATCTTGGCTGCAGCGTGACGGTGCCTTGGCTCCTCGGGAGCATTGATCACCGTAGCCCAGACACGGCCTGGGCGGTGGTGCATCAGCGTCTGGAGGAGGTCTTTGGTGGTGCACTCGGAAGGCAGGTTCGTGATCCAGACGGCGCAATTCTGGTCATCTGGAATCTTTGCCGAGAGGTTGCGAGGGTTCTCATGGTTGCCGTGGTAGTTCAGGGAGACGCCGTTCTCCACGCGCCAGGCGATATCCTTCTCGCTCAACGGCTGCTTGTATGCATCAGGATTGAGCACCGCGTTCATAGGGCGGAAGGGCTCAAAGGTGCGACGGGTCTTGTCGCGCTTGCCGATGGCGCCGGGAGCGGAGGATGTGGACTGCGTGGTAGTCAAGGCTTGAGAGAAGGGCGGCAAGATAACTCGAGAAGAACTCTGGGCTATTTGAGGGCCGGTAGATTGGGACTGAGTATCTCGTGGCTTGTCGCCGCGGCCAAAGGTAGAAGTCGGTCGCCACATTCCATTCTGGCGATTCTCCCTGCTCCTCCAATTTGGCATGCGGATCCAAGAAGAACGAGGTCGAGTGACCGTGAGACTCTTCTGCTCTTCAAACACTTCTGCGACCTGTTCAAGGTTCTGGATCGTTGCAGTGCGTCGAGGGATAAAAGGGGGGGCGCGGGGGTTGTGGACTGTTGGCGTGCTCTTGGTGGTCTCATCGCCATCAGCCTTATAAGTAGGGAGGATTAGATCGCCTGTGAGACTGGATCGCTCTTTGTGACCCACTCTGATCGCAGGCATCTGCGAAAGGTCTGCAGGGTTGTTTGAAAAAGTCATCGGCATGGCATCCACAGCAGCCTGTAGCGACGCAATGTACTCATTCCATCCCTTGGTACCAGGCTGTGGAACCACAGTGGCAGGATGAGAGGCGTACTGAGCGTCAACGTAGGACTTGACATCCTCTCCCAATCTACGCCGCTGTACCTTGATATCAGACATGGCTGTGACCAGACCTCCTTGCAGACCATCAGGAAAGAAGGGAGATTCAGGAGTGCTTGCACCACCGTCAACATCTCCAGCCGCTGGAAAGAATTCCGCAAAACGAGACTTTCGGGCTGAAAAGATTGGAGGACTCAATGGTTGTCCGCTTGCAGAGCCGAGAGAGGCCAAGGCGTTGAAACCTGCTGGAGCTTTGCAGTTCGAGGTTACGCCTGTCCAGATGGACAGCACGGGGTGAGCAGAGCTGGCCTTCTTCTTGATAGATGCGTGTTTGGGATCGTTCTCAATGGCGGACACGTCGTTAGAGCTGGTCTGGCTGATGAAGGACAGGCGAGACTCGTTGCCATATTCACTGGCACTGGCACTCGTGGGTATGAGAGACGATAGATGATCGATGCGAGTGGCCTGATCGGGCATGTCGACGTTTGCCTCGGCCAAGGGCTTCGTAGCTTTGAACTCCATCATGTTGAATAGGTCAGAGACGGTTGAGACTAGAGCATGATGTGTAAGTGAATGCCTCACGATCTCGCTTGGTGAAGATATGCGAAGGGGATGAGAAACGGCTTCGTTTTGAAGCCAGTGAAGGAATAGAGTGTATGAGTGAGACTTGGGGGGTTTGAGCAGGCCACATGTTTCTTTCTGAGCATCAGGGGTGGGACTTACCTTCATCCTTTTGAGTCAAAACATTATCAACAGTCCCATCCTTGATATCCTCCTTCTGGTTCAGGAGCTGAGCTGGGTCCAGAGCTGAGGCAGCAGCAGCATATGAGATGGGAATCTGGGAAGATGCCATCTCTGCTTGCTTGTGAGTAGTCATGAGCAAAGGTTTTTGTGAGGGAACGTTTAACCTGGGATGGAGAAGTGTTGAACACACTTTGATCAGACCCGCTTGCGACGCACCTTCTTAGTTTTGACTGAGTCCAAGAGAGAATGACGCTGAGGGGCACAGTTGATGTGTCTGATACTTGAGACTGAAATCTCCCACAGAGGCAGATGTCTGTGATGTCACCAGCTAAGTCTACGTCGCTGGTTCGGAAGCGACGATTTGGAATAGCAAGATTGTGTGATGAAAGAAATTCAACTAACAGATGTCCCTGGTGTGGTGGCTCGAGGTTTCTGTGTCCAGTTGAGAATATGTCGCCGACTTGGAAGCGACGATGTGGAATAGCAAGATTATATGATGGATGAAAGACAACTGAAAGATACCTGTGGTGTGATGGCTTGAGATTCCTGTATCTTGTTGAGTCTTCGTCGCTACTTCAGAAGCGACGATATGAAATAGCAAGATTATGTGATTAAAACAAGCCAAATACCAGATGTGATGTCTTCCAAGGTAGTGATGGAAATGGAAAAATGCTAAGCCAGCCTGATGATAGTCAGGCAATATGATAAAGGATAGAAGAAACTTGAGATAAGTGGAGGTATTGTGATTGAGTCGGGGAGACGAAGGTCATTAAAGAGAGCTGGCTGGGTCAGATTTTGTATTGTTGGTGGGAGCAAAAATTCAGTGACTCCAAACCGGCAAGGTTGGTGATATCTCCACCTGAATCACTGGCGTTGTGACTGCCGTCGTGACTACTGTTACAAGCCTGACTCTGAGGGCAAGGAGAGGTAATGTGAGAGCAGGATTTAGGACTTGATGCAATATAATTGAAGATATGAGAAAGATATTAAAGAGTAAGCTGGCTCAGGCAGATTTAGTATTTCTTGAAGGGAGCGCAAAAAGTGCACTGACTTCAAGGCGGCGAAGTTGGTGATGCTTCCACCTGGATCACTGTCGTCGTGACTGCTGTTGCAAGCCTGATGTCAAGGGCAAGGAGGGGGAATATGATAAAGTAGAGAGAAACTTAGAATAAGTTGGAGTTGTGTGGTTGGAGATGAGAAGGAGATTATTGAGAAGAAAGAAGATTGGGCAAATTTGGTATTCGCTGCTGGGTGCCGAAAGTTGCAGTGACTTGATGTCGACGAGGTTATGGATATCTTCATCTGAGTCACTATAGTCGTGACTGCCGTTCGAAGCTTGGACTCAAGGAATTAGAGAATATCTACACAGGAAGAGGCAATATAACAGAAGAGAGAGGAAGTTGATATAGGATGAGGTTATATGACTGAAGTTGTGATGAAGAATATTGAAAAGAGTGCTGATTTGTGGGACAATTTTGGATTTGCTGCTGGGTGCTAAAACTTGCAGTGACTCCCCGACGAGGTCGGTGGTATCTTAGCTGAATTCCTGGCGTCGCGACTGCTGTTATAAGTATGAACTCATATATTAGGACGAGTGACACATATTAGGCCAAGGACATGGACTTTCTGGCCTGGTGATAAGGTCCGGTACAACTAAGATTTTCCAATGAAGTAAAATATTAAGTATTTGTAGTATGAAATGACTTCATGGCCAAGGTGAATAGTATTGGTGTATGTAAGACTATATCAGCATGTAAGTAGGAATAGAAATGCTATACATATTAGACCAGATAATCTCAACAGGCTCAATAACAAGACCTTACAAGGTATAGTTCAAGACAGTGGGCCTGACACCTGAGCGGTGCAGAATGTCTATCATATTGATAAGTCTGTGTAAACAATATATATGAATAGTCATATTATACACTTTTCATTGGGAAAATAGGCTGTCAGGGTGTACTGGAACGGCCTTGGAGCAATTCTGGTTGAAACATGGCTTTCAAATCAGCCTCGATGAGTGGATCACATAAGCCTGAGACAACAGTCTTGTGCTATCTGGGCACTGAAATGTAAGGTAAAATCTCAACAATGGCATGAGTTATAGGCAGTGCTTTCTCATGGCATGGAGAATGAAACTTGGCTGCTGTAGCAGGCAGAAACCTCCAACCAAGCCAATGGAGCCTAGAGCAGGAAGCTAGACTGGCAAAGCCTTCAGTGAAAAGCAACTTTTAGCTGCTGCAAATATGTGGTGGCCTGTATAAACCTGAAATGGTAGATAATCCAAATAGCCCCTTCACTAGAAAACATTAGCGAATAGGACCTCGCCTTGTCTTAGACTCGCTATTGGAGAAATGGCAGGACAATCAGCTGAGTGACATAGGACTAGCCAAGTTCAGGTGGTTGATCTATCTGGTTTAAGCTCTTGAAAATCGAAACAAACATGTTTGGGGTTGTGTGTCTGACATTCAACACATCAAAGTTCGCACAAGGCTGGAACTTTCCTGATCCAGAACCCCTGTAAAAGACTACATCTTAGTGGCAAGGCTGAAAGCTAATCACATTGCTTACCCCCACAATCAGGACTGGGAGAAGGTAGTTCTAATTCAATCAATAGAAAATCATTCATGGTATTGAGCAAGTGTATGCAAGTTCAAGCCAATGATATTTGAATCGCACAAAACTCCGGATATGAATGCCCTCTAGCCCACATCAAACCCGAACGCCAGCGGTTGATGCCGTGCTCATCACGACCAAGACAGCCAAAACCATCTTTAAGACCAAACCAATCAAGTGCCCTACATACCATCCAAGAGCCCATTGACAACATCGCCCAACATGCGCAGCCCATACACACCAGCCACATTCGCAAGCACCCTCAACCGCCTGCCCACCTCGTCCTTCCGCATACTCTCACCCCAAGCACCACTACACACACAATGCTCCATAAACTCATTGACCCTCGACGCGCCACACTTGACACACTTCAAATCCTGGCATGTCCACGCTGCCACCAACGCCTCCACCTCACCCACGAGTCTCTCCTCCAGCTCATTGCGATTATACTCGCATCCGCAGAATGTACAATTCCACCGCACCGCTTCGCCAGCAACAGGCAGCAAATCCTCGTCACGACAAAAGTCAAGATCCCGCGCCATGGTACAATTATCGCAGTTGACCTGCGTCAATTTGAGCGACTCGGAGGGATTCTGGAATGTGCCCTCCTTGCTGAACTCGCGCACGTCAAACAACGCGAGTAAGTCCTTGCGGATATGCCGTGCGTCGGTGACGATGTTCTTGTCGAGCGAGAGGACCTGCATAAGCATCTTGGTGAGCTCGAGAACGGCGTTGCTGTGTGAGAAATTCAGGTGCGAGCCAGGTAGCTTGGGGAACGTATAATCGGCTGCGAGCTCGGGATGGAGCATTTCACGCTTTTGCGTGGAGAGAAGCCCCTGAATGTCGCGCTTGAGGGGCTTTTCGTAGGCCTTGTCAAGTATAATGCCGCCTTGGGCGTTGTCACCTTGGGAGCCGCTGATGTTGTTGGGGATTTGTGTGAGGCGTGGTGTGCTGTTGGGGTCGGAGCCAAACATGGGTCTCTTCAAATTGTGCATGAGCGTAATGAACTCGATGACCCAATCTGAAAAGGTAGGCTGTAGTCGGATAGGGAGAAATGTCGACATTTGCCAGTGCATGATGGTCTCCAAGTTCTGTGTGCCCGCCTCGATAACCTTTTGCGTGGCCTTGCCACCGTAATTGAACTCATCGTACCAGACAAGATAGTCCCAGTACTCCTTGATCTCGAGATCGATAAAGTGGAATAGCGGCTTGCCCTTGATCGATTTGAGGATGTATTGGCTGTATGCGTAGGCGTTGCCCACCTCGGCCTTGGTCGTCTGTAGAAGCAGGCGGTTGGCATTGGCAAAAATGACATGTGACCCGACGCGGCGAAAGTCTGCCATGAGCTGCTGGAAGGCTTTGCGAGACATCATCTGCACGTAGTAGTGTAGTGCGCGATCGTAGAGGAAGGAATCGGGATTCTCAACCCATCGCACGAGGTGCTGCACCATGACATCGGCCATCTCGTTGCCCCTGCAGGCTTCAGCCCACCAGCCCTTGACCATCTCGCGCAAGACTTGTATTCCAGCGTTCGCAAAGGCATTGTCAGAGGAGAGCATCTCGGTCCCCTCGCCCGCAGTACCATCGCCAGCGGGGTTGAACGACACAGAGTCGGCGCCTTCGAGCTCGTTGATGAGCGACGAGGTGAGAATGGTATTGATAGCCAGGTTCTTCACCTCGAGGTCAATACAGACGGACGAGTATGTGCCCGGCGTGTTGACAGACGGCATTTGCACCGTTTCCAGCGGCCCGACCACGTCGTCCATCTCGTACCCGGCATGATCCGGTCGCGGTCCCGCAGACCACCACAGAACCACATTGTTGTTTTGCAGTCGTCTCGCGTAGGCAACGTCGATCAAGAACCTTGGATCCTCACGCTCGAGATTGCAGAGCGGGATGTCTGCATATCGCGACAGAGCAGTAAGATGCAAAATCCACGTTCCGAGGCCGAGATAGTGATGTATAAGCCGCTTGGACACCACACTCTGCCATCCCAACGGAGGCAATGAGCTGTCATCGATGTTGTATTTGAGCGGCAACACCGGCATCTCGCCGAGAATTGGGATGTCGTGCACAAGCAAATTTCTCTGGCTTGACTGCACGACCATGACCAGTGGCTTGATCTCGTCCTTCCTCATTCTCTTGACAACATCACCAATTTCTAGATACGCCTTTCGCCGGGTAGTGACCTGCGTGATCTTGAAGTTTAGCGTGTCCCGGTACGCGAAGCACTCTTCCCAGTTCGATCCCTCCGCCGCAGCCTGCTCTGCATGTCTCGCGCGCAGATCCGAGTACATCTTCGTCACGTTTGGCAGGTCCTGACCGCTATCCTTGTTCTTGTGCAGAATGATGATATGCGCCGCATCACCAGTGCTCGAGAAGAGACCAAAGATTTGCCGCTCGCCGGAGCTAATGTGCGACAGATAAATAAAGGCCATCTTGGACCCGCCGAGGTAGGTCTTTGGTTTGCTTGGCCTTATCAAGCTCGGTAATTCGAAGCCCTGATCGAGGCCCTGGCCCAACACACCAGGCTTGCTCTCATCAATGGTGCATAAGTTGCCTAGCCTCAGCATAGCGCGGATATTCAAAGGGACTTGTCGTTCGTACACGCCCTCCACGCTAGGGTGATTAAATAGCAAACTGAACTTTTCCGACTCGGCAAAATACACATCCTCGGGTACGGTCAACTTGAATAAGTGTACCGAAGAGTGCCCATTCGGAAGCGTGTGGTTGACCTGCTCGACATCGCAACCCTCAATCTCAATGTCCGGAAGATCCTTACTCTTCAGGTTCAAGAAGACCTGGCGCGGCACTTTGATCTTGACGGCGTGTATCTTGTGATCGATCATCACGTATGCCATGACGAGTCCGGGCGTGTCAGTTGGCTTGAGCTGGAGAAGCTGCCAGGTGTTGCGGAAGGTGACCTCAGCTTGGTCCCGGAACGCCTGCTGAAGATTACTCTGCGGGGCGCGGCGGTCACCAAAGAGATGCCTTCGTCGTATTCTGGCTTGTTTCTGAATCTTCCACTTCTTCTTTTGGTACTCCAGGAAACCCGGATAGTCTTCGGAAGGATTCGGCATCACCTTTGGGAGAGCGGCGAAAGGATCCAGGTTCTCCTCGGGCTCGGGTGATTTTCTTTTTTGTGCGGCGCCAGGTGCTTTCTGCGACGCAGCCACAGCATCGATCAGGGGCTTTGGCTTCAACAACTGTGTTCCAAAGTCTTCCAAATCTGCAAGTGAGCGACCCTTGATGTTGGTCACGTCCTCGAGCGGCTCTCTGCTAAACAGGTCGGTAAGCTTCTTCTGCTTCATTCTGTCATCCTTGATATTGATCCTCCTCTGCAGCCAGTCAGGGTGCGGGACACGTGGGACAGGATTTCGAATCTTTTGCAGCGCAGCGGGAATGGTAATGAGCTTTTGAATAACCGAACCAAGACGCTCCAGGTAGTAATCCCAATCCAGTAGCGCCCTGGGATCGGTGTCGGTAGGTACCTCCTTCAGCCACTTGGTCAGATACAACCGCTTTGTCTCAGGCTCAGCAGAGAAAATGGCAACAGGTACTGCACGCTCCGTGACAGGCGCATTCTTTGGACGCGAACAGATGATGAACTTGCAGTTCAGACCCTTGTCCTTGACCATACCCTCACCGAGAAAATCTGCCAAACGCCTGGCGGTTGTGATGGACGTGGACTTTTGCGCGCCATACTCCTCGAGCGTCTTAGTCATGCTGCGATTCTCCGAAATTAGGTCCATCAGTTCCTCGTCCGCTAGTGTCGCGCCCTTGCTATGTAGCACGTCCAGCCAGCGGTTGGCGACCTTGGCCACGGCGCCGTAACATTCGGCGAGATTGGTCCCTTCGAGGAAGAATTTGAAAATCTGCGTCTGAAAGATCTTGATGAGCTTCAACTCGCCTCGCCGTTTCAGTTCGAAACCTTTCAACTCTGCAAGGCTGCCATCGTCGTTGAACACAGCGTAACGTTTCTTCAGGTTCTTGTCTTCCTCTTTCGAGGTGGGCAAGACCATGGCTTTGTACGGGCCATCGACCTCGAAGAAAATAGAGTTGTCGCTGTGTGTCTCGTACTTGAAAGTCTTAGGGTCGACTAGCGTCTGGTATTGGTGATTTGTGAACTTCTCGTGGACAAGATGATTCAACATGACGCAAGGGTACGAGATGGCAAGCTTCTTGCCTCCCTTCATCTTAAAGGCAAAATTCTCCGGGAAGGTGGCTGGCAACATGCACCAGATACCATCGGTATCGAGCTCAAGCGGTCTGCCCAGTCTCTCCACAAGACCTCGTGCCAGTTGAATGATGGTCGCTCCTGTAAGACAAGTGACGCCAGCCATCTCCATGGAGTACCATCTTGATCCTTTCCTCATGACGTAACCGTAGAAAGAGTTCAAAATGACCTTGTGTGCCAGCTGCAGGGAGTCAAAGAGAATGATCATCTTTTTTGCAGCATCGATTTCCGCGCCTGTGGCCCCAGCTGATTTGAGTGCATCTGTCTTGCCCTTCCACACCTTGGCCTTGCCTTTGTAGTCATATCGACGGTCCCGAAAGTCACGGACAGTGTTAATGTAGAACGGATTCTCCCGCTGACAGATAATCGCCTCCCTCACTTTGGTCGTCGAGTCGTGGATTTTGTGGTAGACCTTTTGCGAATAGATCTGGAGGCGTTTTCGAATGAGATCCGCCTGCTCACCTGCTGGAAGGTCCTGAAATGTGCGCATCGGCGAGTTCGGCCACTTGCCAGGAAATCTCTCGTTCTCAAGCGCATGCCTGATCATATTGTACTCATCACGCTTGGCAGGCAGGTACTCGCCTCTCCAAGCCCAAGGTAACCTCCTATCACAAGTCTTGCCAGGTCGGTTGAAATCGCAAGCTGCGCAGTCCTGCTCCTCAATCATAGAATCCGGCTGCAATCTGTTGGTCGTCATGATGTTAGGATACATGGACGCGACATCCAAATGGTAAATAAGCGGCCTTTCGCTCCGGTTCGGCGTGTCTTTGAGTTGCTGCAGCCGCGCCATGATCTGTGCCTTTACTTCATCGTAATTCTCCACATCTTCGAGCTTCTTCTTTTCTTCGATCGTGATGACGAATTTCAGCGCATTGTCCAGGTCGTTCATTAACTCATCTATTGCACCCGTGTCCACAGAGAAGTTTACCGGGATATCCGCACGGAATACACCAGCCTCGATACTCTCGACGTGTCCACCGACATAAGTCTCCGAATCTAGAAGATGGCCTTCCCAAAAAGACTCTTTGGGCGACACGTGCTTGTTCGGGAGCACAATCTCATGGTTGTAAGCCTGCACCATCAATAGCATCTCGCACAGCGTTCCGGTACCCTTTCGCTCCGTGTCGTCCGGACCTAATGGAATGATGGTGCACAGCGAGAAAACGAAAGGATGTACATATTTCATGTACAGGTAGTATGTTGCGACTGCATCGGACACCGAGTACTCTGCTAATGTCTGTGGCCTTTCAGAGGCATATGGCAGCATGAGTTCTGGGTCGAGCTCATCGGGGTCGTATCCGAGCTTCGCAACCGTCACAGCTTTCAAACCACGGCTACCTTGAGGTAGATACGAGTCTCGATTGACCCAGTGGAAGCAGTCCATATGCGCGCTGTACGTCGACTTGAATTGGTCCTCGCTGTCTTTCTTCCAACCGATCTCGTGGTACATGTCAATCCCATTGACGCTGGCACGCGTCTCGACAAAAGGCCAATCGAAAAAGTCACCGTTGTATGTCGCAATGACGGTGGGTCTTGCTTCTTTGATGTGTGCAAAGAACCGGTCGAGAACTGCGCGCTCATTGGGCTCGTTGAAGATCATGAAGGGACCTGGGTATTCCGGTCTGGGCGTATACTCGAAATCCGCAATGTCTTCCGAAACCACCTCTCGGTTGGTGATAAGGAAGCCTTGCCCGTCAATCATGTACGAAATCATCATGATCTGGTCAACGGCTGCATCGGGAAATTTTAATGGGGCCTTGCAAGTTTCAATATCGTAGGCCATGACGACCGGGTCCGCCATGGCGAGGTGCTCCTCGTTGCAGGTGATGGTCGTAACGCCGTGCTTTGCTTCCACAAAGTACCATTTTCCCACCCGGATGCCTGAGAGTGAAGTATCAGCAGCAAGTTCCTCTCTCACATAAAAAAGCAAGATACACATACCTTTATCTATCATTACTCTAACATGGTATGGAACGTCATATTCTCTTATATCAACAATAAAATCACTGGCGTCGGTTATGGACGCATTGCCTCGTCGGTCATCATCTCGTGTGTCGTCGTCAAAAAGGTCGAAGTTGCCATTATTCACGCTGTGATATTGTCAGTATTTTGCCCTCTTGTTAAGGTGTCCCCAGGAATGACACTCACGCAGCCACCTCAGCATAAGTATCCATGGCGTCCATGCCCTTCTTATTCTTTTCAGCCACAGGCATGATATCCCTCCTTGCAGCCAAGAGATCCGTCACATTTGCAAAACGCAATTCCAGAAACGTTCGCCGGTATCCCAGTAGATGATTTGGCATCTTTAAATCCTCTCTTTCGACCCTTCGCACGCTCCGCACCACACCACCGCCCGGCACGCGCTTACACCACTCCTCCACCTCCATCTCCTTCCCTTTGCGCACCGCAATCAGGAAATACGGCTCATACTCCATAGTCGCCTTGAATGTGGCACCGTCCTCCTCAATAAAGTAGCAGTCTAGAGCCGCTCGGCCGCCACCGCCCGGTATGCGCGCATCCTCGAGCGAAGTGGGTGCCACATTGACCAGCCAGCCTTCGCGCGGTCGCCCGGCCTCATAGCGAGCGAAACCCATGTTTTCGTCGATTTGGTGTGCGAGCCGTGTGCGTTCCCATTTCTCGTCGGCCGAGGTTGCTTCAGCGCGGTTGGAGGAGGCTGCAAAGGTGCGTGGTCGTGAGGGTCCGTGGTAGGCTCGTTTTCCGCCGCCGCGGTAGCCCTGTTTGGGCTGGCGGAGGGAGGTGTTGGGCATGGTGGAAAGAGGTGTGAGTAGGGTCGAGGTGGGGAGGGGGAATATCGAGAGAGCGTGGGCGCGTTGCGATGTGGCAGTAGTTGAGTGCCTGTGATCGAGTATTTACGCGTGGGACGGCGCGTATAGTGGGAGTGTGTGGTGAAGGAAGAAAGTCGACGCCGTCATGAGGGTAAGCGTACGTGAAGAATTCGAAGAAATGAAAATTACAGAAAGGAATTCATGAGCAGAATCTCATGAAACGGTTTGCAGTAAGTTGCATGTCAGCACAAACATACATGCTATTGTTGGCTGTGTGCTGGGCGATTATCAAAGTGGCCCACCTCGAAAATGTTAGACGCGTTGCCCAGAGCTAGAGCGACATGGACCGCGTCTTACACGCGCTTCCCTGTAAAGTGATCTCCTTGCTTGAGACATGGGTGTGAACAGGGTCTACACTAGCTCAAATCCCTGCTGCAGCACAGACCACCTCGAATATCGAATCTTTCGAGAACGTCACCACCAGGCCTTGTCATGCGCCGAGGACGAAACTTATATTCGACATAGCAGCAAAGTTAACAAAGTTACGACACTTTTCATTGCTAATTCCCATATTGCTGAATGTAGCCCACCATGGCCCCCACCGATCCATCCCATCCCGACAGTGAAGAAGCCATCCGCCAGCGAGAAGCTGCCGCCGCTCTGCGCTATGCCGAGGTCTCGCTCAAATCCGTGCCCATCCCCGAGGGCGTCGACCCGAACAAGCGAGCTACTGTTGGCGAGGCAGTCAAAACAATAAAACCAGAAGATCTACTCAAAGTGCACCAGGCGCCGTGTACGCGAGAAGGCTTGCTCACGGGAATCGGGTCTGGGGCGGCGACGGGGTTTTTGCGATATATCGTTGGAGGTGAGTTTTGACTGCTCTGGTCATGAACAGCATTGTATTCAGGGCATATGGGCTGATGCAAAAATGGCTAGCTTCAATACCAAAGGCTGCGAATTGGGCAGTTGGGTCTGGTCTCATTATCAGCATTGCGGCGTATGAATACTGCCAACACCAGAGGAGAGTCGAGAGGGCGACCATGAAGAGGGTGGTTGAGGTAGTGACCAAGAAGCAAGCAGAAGAGAAGAGGCTTGCAGATGAAAACAAAAGGTTACAGCAACAGCAGCAGGAAGCAGGGGCACAAAAGGCCGCTACAAAGAGCTGGTACAAACTCTGGTAGGCTTTGGCTGCTACTCTGCATAGAGAGCGCATGGAACCGGCGTCTGGTCGAATTGTTCATTTGCATTACTACGGCGTTGGTGTGGCATACTCTGATGCCATTCTGGAAAGGTGACCATCTTCGTGAGGTCAAAATTTGATAAAGGCACTTCGTATCAATGGAGTTCCTAGAAGCATAAGTGCAATGTGGCCAAATGAGGACACGATTCTCCAATCGTGCTGTCTCGCGACCAGCGTGCCACGTCGCATTCAACACCGTGACGCCCTAATGACCACAGCCAGCAAACGCCGCGTCCCAAAGCAAATGTGATATCGTCGGCCGTTCATAGTCCCATTCCAAAAATCATTCCCAAACCGTTCCCCGTCAAATCGTTTCAATCATCATACTCGGCTCGGTCTCGGTGAATCGCACCTTTCTGGCAGCTGTGTCTTTACTTTCCAGTATCGGCATGGGCCTCTCTGCACTCCCTCGCCTCCTGAGGTTTCGCCTGGCCCTAGCCTCCCGCTCCTCGCGCTTTTTGTACTCAGCCAGCTGTTGTCGCCTCTTTACGGTACGAGCGTATGCAATTGCAGGAGTTGGCTTAAACCCGATGCCATTGATACCAACACCGTCGTCATCCTCGTCCTCTGGATCGTACACTGTAATCTCGTCCTCATGCCATGTGAGGGCCGCGCGTATTGGGTCGATAATTTCGGTCGCTGCGTCACCAGGCTGGCCTGTGTTGCTGACTTTGACCTTATTGCTACTCACAAGGGGCGGTGTGCCAGCTCGTTTCCGTACCTTGGACTTGACAGCTTCCACGGGGCGGTTGCTGGGTGCTGACAGGACCTGCTTCAATACTTTGGACGGTGAGGATTTGGGCGACGAGGAGAAAATAGCTTGATCGAGGGCGAGCTGGCCAATGGCACCTGTTTTGGGGAATTCGTCGCTGGCGTTGGATGCTGATTGAGGTGCCTGGCTGGTCAAATTTACGGCGGTGGGAGGCTGACTTTGCCGGACGTCTGGTGTCTCTGGTACTTCTGGAAATGCTTGAACTTCTTGTGCTGACCTCAGCGGTGCAGCTGAAGATTCTGGACTGGAAGATATTCTTGTGCGTTTCCTCATGATGGACTCGTTCTCGTCGACGTGCATTTCTCTGTCGAAGGGCTGGGCAGGCTTGGCGATATCGTTATCGTGCTGTGCATGTGCAGATACGGCGGTGGATGCAACCCCGCCCCCACCAAACCCACTCCCATGTGCCTGTGCTGCAGGGCCGGTTGCAGGGCCATGGCCGTGGTCAGTCAAGGCCAGGCCGCGGAACCGGTGCGCAACCTTAGTGCGAGGACTACTGCTGCCACTGGCTGGCACCGACGTCGGGCCGTTCACGTCGAAGCAGAAGGCAACAGACACCGGTGAAGGGCTGTCCTCGATCATGAGCTCTGTGAGCTTCCGTTTGTTGGGCGTCGAGATGGGAGAGGAGTCGGTCATGACTGCGGCCTTTGCTGCTGGCGGGGCCCGCAGCTGTGTTGTGAGGACAGTATGACGATAAATTGATTCGAGGTGGGGAATCTTGAAGAAGGACACCAGACAAATGTCGGTAATTAAAAGTGAGGCGGCTCGTATTCACATGGCCATGTCAACGGCCCGCTCAATGATGTCTTGTCTGGGAGAGTGTTGACAGGTTCTGTTTGAGGAAAAGCAAACACTGGCAGCGAGGCCGAGAGAGAAAGCGTTGGTCAGTTGATTCAGGTAATACGGAAGGATGCATGAGAAGAGCATGTGAGGTGTCTCCTGCTGGTTGTTGGGACGAAGTTGGAAGCCGCCTTCAAGGTTGTCACGCGGGTCAGGGTCCGGACAGCCATAGAATGTATGCGTGCCCGCATCCGCACATGGACTTGGTTTTGGCTGCAGCGTTGATTGCCTGCAGCTCCTGCAAGCCCAGCAAATGAATGCATGAAGCCACATGAGAGGGCCCGTGATGGCGGGCCGCATGAATGGGTTAGGGTTTTTGGAGTCGCGCATCTTGTCTTTCATCCTTGGACC